>PITA01008020.1:0-19446 GCA_004023965.1 Spilogale gracilis | reverse complement strand
CCCAACTTTTGTAGCAACATGGACTGGACTGGAAGAGATTATGCTGAGTGAAATAAGCCAAGTAGAGAGAGTCAAGTATCACACTGTTTCACTTACTTGTGGTGCATGAGGGGTAACCTGGAGGACAGTGGGAGAAGGAAAGTAAATGGGAAGTAGGGTAATCCAGGGAGAGAAACAAAACAACAGAGACTTTGGACACAGAAACAAACTGAGGGACTAGGAAGGAGGGGGGTAGAGGGATGGGAAAGCCTGGTGGTGGGTACTAGGGAGCACTGGGTGTGGGGAATGGGGAATGAATCTTGGAACACTGGAAAAAAAATTTAAGTAACAATAATAAATAAATAAATAAATAAATAAATAAATAAATAAATAAATAAATAAATAAAATGCAGATGTGTGCTCAGTTACATTACTGGAAACACACCCTTACTAAGAAGAGGGCTGTTGGGGGGCAGAATACACTAATACTCTTTGCACTTACAGTGCTGCAGAGTAACGGTGTCAAATCTTTCAGTCCTTGTTTAGGAGAGATAGTAGAAGAGCAGAAGTTAGAAATTAAGGTGAGACATGGTAAGTGTTCTCAGCAGCCTGAGCCCATACCAGCCTCTCAGATCTTCTTCAAAGTCACCCATCAAGGATGCTTAATACTCCTTTCTGTAATGTCTTCCTCCCATTCTTTGCTAGTGCAACTCCTTATTCATCCTTCAAGTCTTTACTTAAATACCAGTTTCTCAGAGAAACAGTCCCCAAACCCTCACTTAAACTGGCCACCTGCAACATACATACTTCTGGCCAGTCTCTTATCTTTCTTTTCATCAGGAAAGACATGGTAAGATCAGTATGAATGGAGGATCCTAGGAAGCCCCCCAGTGCAGGAGCACTGATCAGATATTAACATTTCTTAATTCATTAAATATTAATATTTCCTAATTCTAATGATTCTCCATACTTTTTATTTTTCTAAGAAGCCTGACAACAATTTGCCAAATACATACATACAAACATATATATATTTTCTACACACCCATATCATAGTCCCTAACTTCTGCTCATAATGTTTACTCTACATTAGCATTTAATTACTATTTTTAAAATTATTTTACATCCTCCCCCTCCCCACTCAACTAGGACTTCTATGAGGACAGGAACTAACTCCAACTTGTTCAATGCTGAATCGTACCAAACATTTAGGACAGCTCACTGGAATGCCAGTATATAGTCAATCTGAAGAAAGCATCTACTAATATACAACTTTCTCATTCAGAGAGGTATAAACCTCAAAGGCAGATCTTTAATTACTGGTGAACTAATGAACAGATGAGGCGGCCTGAGAAATAGAGAGAGTAGACTTCAACAGACTGGCTGAGCAGAGTCCAGGGAAATCAACTATAGTTACTTGAGGAAATGAGGAAGCAGACAGAGAACTTAATAACTTGCCAAATTCATACAAACAGCAAGAGGCAGGGGAAAGACTCAGCTCTCAACAACTGTTTGATGAATGAATGAAATGACACATTCACAAGGAAAGTTACCCCCAAGTTGTTGTTGGGCAGTTCTATATATGTCATTTTCTTTTTTAACAACATTGCTTTCCAAAAATTCAAAATATCCATCCTAATTTTGGATTGATGAAACTCAAAAAAATTGATTCACTCTTCCCTCCATACCTGTTCAGTTCATTTTTCCATTCACTTAGCCAAGATTCACTGACTATATCAAATGTCAAATGCTATTCTAAGAACACTATGATGAGCAAATAAAAACACTGAATCTGCCCTTAAGGAGCTTACTGGGAAACAAAGAGCAAATCATCCTATAAATGTGAAATTATCACAGTGTTACATATTTCACAGGGAAATGCTTGGGAGCCTATAATAGGAGGATTTGACTTCATAAGAGGTCAGAAGAATGGAAGGTATTTTAACTAGTCAAAGGCAACAGTATATGCCTTGTGACAGGACCCACAATGCATGTAAGGAACTGGTGAAGTCCATGTAGCCAAATCAGAGAAAGTCAAGAGTATATGGCATAAGTTAAGACCGGAGAACTAGGTGGTGACCAAGGCATACAGGCTGCATAGGTAACTTGAGGATACCAAGGGCAAAGAGAACTGTAAAGGAGTTTTAAGCTAAACAATGTTACCAGATTTGTCAATGCTATTCTGACAGATATTTGAAGAACATAGTGGCAAAGAGAAGCAGCAGAGAGAGAACCAGAAACTACTGTCTATAAAATATGATGATGACTTGATAAAAAGACATTGGAAATAGAAAGTGAACAAATTTAGTATACTTATAGAAAGTAAACTGAGTAGGACTTATTGATGGTTTGAGTGAGGAGATAAATAAAAGGAAAATGACTTTTAAAGGATGATTTTTTTTGCTAATATCCTATCCCAACATCCATGCCTCTCATCCAGTTCTTAACAAAAGAACCCTAAATTTATTTGTTGGGTCAAGAGTTCCAGATAAAATTTATATATTTTTTATTATTTTCAGCTACATATGGTTATGACATATAAAGGAAACACTGGCCAATAAAATATAAATGGAAGTTTTGGGACCTTCTGAGATGTCATGGCCTTATGCTTCTCTTCCTAAACCCTACAGTCTGGATGTAAAATTGTAACCTCACCAGTCAAGCTGGACCATGGAGACAAGGCCAAATGCTGGAGAAGGTAGACATTCACACACCAGCGAGGCCTGCATACCTCCAGACTGCCTTTTCATGAGAAAATGGAACTTTTTATGTCTAAATCACCTACAGCCAAAACAATCTGGCATGCAGTATAAGCCACTACATTAAAAAGAATGCCACTAATGGGGAGGAGGAAGGGGGAGGCTTGAGGAAGTTCAGGAGATGGGAAGAAACATCAAGAGTTAGTTTAGATGGGATGAACTTGAGATGTCTCAGAGAGGGCCAACTGGGCAGGGAGACATACAAGTCTAGACTTTCTAACATGTCTGGGTCAAGTAAAGATACTTGAGATTTCTTGGCATATTGAAGTCATTAACAATCACATAAGAAAATAAAATGGATCTACAGATTCAATACAACCTATCAAGGGGCACTTGGGTAGCTCAGTAGGTTAATAGCTGACTGTTGGTTTCCACTCAGATCATGATCTCAGGGTCCTGGGATTGAGAACTGTGTGGGGTTCTGTGCTCAGCAGGGAGTCTGCTTGAATATTCTTTCCCCTCCCTCTCCCCTTCCTACGCTCATGCTCTCTCTCTTTCTCTCTCAAATACATAAATAAATCTTTTTTTAAAATGCAACTATCAAAATCTCAGATGGCTTTGTACTGAAATTGAAAAGCAGATCCTAAAATCCATATGGAAAAGCAAGGAGCCAAGCGTGGCTAAAACAATCTTTAAAAAAGATAGAATAAAACAAAACAAAATAAAAAATCAGCCTACTACAAAGCTATTATAATCAATACAGCATGATACTGGCATAAAATGACATATTAATCAATAAAATGGTATTCAGGAACCAAAAGTAAGCCTTTACATTCATTGGTAGTCAATTGATTTTTGATGGAAGTGCTGAGAAAATTCGGTGGGGAAATAATAGTTCTTCAAAAAATGGTGCTGAAACAATACCTCACACCATGCACGTCGCCTGTATGCTCCACAAGCCTCAGCCTGTGGCCGCATGTATCCTGCCCTGACTGAACCCAGACACGCAACCTGCAAATCTGGACACTGAGTAACGCCACAAGCACATGTGCAGATCACTCCCACGCACGTACCTTCAGGCATCCCCCTGGCCTATTCAACAGGGACTTCCATCACCCTGATCTATTATCCTGGAGTCAATAGTTTCCCAAACCACTCCTTGATGAGGATATTGGAATGGGGGCGACCCTCAGACTCCAGAAGGACCTGCTACTCATATGGGACTTAGAGATCGGCCATCATGATGGACAGGTGTCTCTCATCCTATGCAGCCCTGGTCAGGCACAGAATGCCCTCTGCCATCCTGGCGAGATCAGCTTCAGGGAAATTAGCAATTGTGTTGGGAAGCAGGGTGGATCCTAGAAGCAGAGTGTGTCCCCCCAGAAGACCCCCTCTGACGATGCTGGGACCCAGCTCAGGGCTCCAAGGTTCCCAGTTGGTGGCAGGTATACGCACAGTTCACCCTCAAGCATCAGGACTTCTACACCTGGGCCGATGGGGCTGTCCCCCCTAGCAGGCCATCTTCCTGGGGCCAGCAGTTCCACACACTGCATTCCTGACATCCAGCGAGGAAGGTCTTTTGAGCCTGACCTCTTTGGCCGGGTTCAGGCAAAGATACTCAGTGGGTCTGGGAGAGTCAGCCCTCCCAACTGTCTCTCATAAGTGGACTCCTCAACACTGCTCAGGATGGGAAGACGGAGTTCCCATGAGCTTTGACATTAGGGAAACAGTGATATCTGCTTGGGAGTGGGCCTCATGTGGCAGCACGTTGTGTCCACCAGAAATCCCAGCTTGCGTCTGGCGTATCCCCACGAGGCAGGGACGGGAGTCCATCTGGAGGAAGCAGATGCTGAGTTTGGCCACGGGCACCTGCTCAGTTTCCTCCCTTGGCTTCAGGGACTCCGGGTCAGTTGCCTAGGGCGTGCCCTTGCCCACCCAAGGATCATCTTGGGGCCACCAAGCTGAGCCATTGATGAGGAAGTCTGTATGCATGATGAAGTGTAAATTGTACTTCATCCATGAAAATCACATAACTGGTGAGAGACTTGTATCCAGATTATAAAAAATGATTACAACTCAGTGATAAAATATGAAAGCTATGAATTAATATTTCTCCAAAGAAGACATACAAATGGCTAAAAGAGGCTGTGAAAAACATCATTAGTCATTAGGAAATGCAAATTGAACCCAAAATGAGATACCACTTCACATTCACAAGAATGGCTATAATCAGAAAGAGATTCAGTAATAAGTGTTGGCAGGAATGTGGAGAAATTGGAATCCTCCTATAGTGGTGGTGAGAATGTAAAATAATGGTGCAATGTTATGTGAGCACAGTGTGGCAGTTTCTCAAAAGATTAAACATATTTACCATATGAGGGAACAACCCCAGCCCTAGGTATATACCCAAGAGAAATGAACACATATGTCCACAAAAAAACTTGTTCAAAATATTTAGAGCAAACTTTATCCATAATTGCCAAGTAGAAACAACTCAAATGTCCCTCAAATGATGAACAGAATGATAAAATCTGTTATAGTCATACATTGTTATAGGCACATTATTTGGCAATAAAAAGTAATAAAGTATCAATAACATCCTATGTCACAGATGAACATTGAACACATGCAAAGAGAGAAGTCTGCACAAAAGAATGAGAAAGACAGGTATCATATGATCCACTTATATGAAATGTCCAGAATGTTCAGGGTATGTATGTTTCTCTGTGGAAGGATGAAAATATTCTAAAATTAGGTAGTGGTGATGGTTGCCCACTTCGGCCAGTATTAAAAAAACACTGAATTAATTATACACTTGAAATGGGTGAATTTTATGGTATATGAATTAAATCTTGATAAAGTGGCTACAAAATCAAAAGAGAAGAAGCTGACTATTCTTTCTTTGCCTGTCAGAGTACAAAACCACAAGATCATATCAATGGCTTTGTAATTTCAAATGGACAATTTCTTGCTGCCTCTACTTTGAAGTTCCTATCTATCTACACCCTTGCCAGAGGCTGACTCTGTATCCAATGTACCTTCTGCCTGGTTCTCACAGGCTCCAGCTGTCTTTTTTCTTGCTTTTTTCTCTCACAGACTGTGAGCACTTAAAAACAGAAGTCACGGGTTTTTATCTAAAAATTTCCGACATTTTGATCTCTATTTCTGTTTGAAATATACTTGGCTATTTGTAAAAACTGTATATATAAAATCAAAATTAATTGCATAATATAAAATGGATATATTTGGAATAATCTTTTTAATTCAAGTGAATTTCTTCTTTAATTTGATTTAAATGCATCTCCTGCCCTTTTCCTCAGATATTTGAAATGCTTGTAAGTGAATCATTAACAAGACTTGCCCTGCATTAAACTTGAACTAGAATGATGTTTTATGTGTTTTCTGGCCTATGCATGTAGGTAGATAGGTACACTGTCCGAGTGTGTGCCCTTCCAGGCCAATACCTCCCAAACTTGAAGTACAAAAAAAAATCCCACAGGTGGCTTGTTGAAACAGATTGCTGGAGTTCTGACTCAGTGGTCTCAGGTAAGGCCGGACATACTGCGTTTCTGATTAGCTCCAGGCAATGCTGATGTTGCTTTCCACAGATCATACTTGCCATCTACAGATCAAGCAGCTAGGACACTAGAATCTCTGTGTCATCTCAAATACCAGCCAAGACTTAGGTGTGTCACTCAGAGGGGGCTTCTGCCAGAGCAATTATTCAATAACAAGTTCACATACACCATGTTACCATTTGTTAATAATTGCATATTGCCACTAATACGATGTTTGGCTCCTTATTCCCTTTTATAATTACAATTATGGAGAATATTAACAACCGTGATGGGACACCTGGGTGGTGCAGTCGGTTAGGCATGCGACTCTTGGGTTTTTTTTTTTCCCTGTTCCTTTTTTTAAAATTTAATTTTAGTTTTTCAGTGTTCCAAGATTCATTGTATATGCCCCACACCCAGTGCTCCATGCAATATGAGCCTTCAGTATCCACCACCAGGCTCTCCCATCCTCCCACTCCCTCCCTCCTAGTCCCTCAGTTTGTTTCTGAGTCCAAAGTTTCGTTTCTTTCCTCAAATTACCCTACTTCCCATTTCCTTTCCTTCTCCTACTGTCCTCCATATTACCCCTCACGCACCACAAGTAAGTGAAACCATGTGATACTTGACTTTCTCTACTTGGCTTATTTCACTCAGCGTAATCTCTTCCAATCCAGTCCATGTTGCTACAAAAGTTGGATATTCATCCTTTCTGATGGAGGCATAGTATTCCATTGTATATATGTACCACATCTTCTTTATCCATTCATCTGTTGATGGGCACCTTGGCTCTTTCCACAGTTTGGCGATTGTGGCCATTGCTGCGATGAACATTGGGGTACATATGGACCTTCTTTTCACTACATCCGTATCTTTGGGGTAAATGCCCAGTAGTGCAATTACAGGGTCATGGGGTAGCTCTATTTTTAATTTTTTAAGGAATCTCCACACAGTTTTCCAAAGCGGCTGCACCAGTTTATATTCCCACCAACAGTTTAAGAGGGTTCCCCTTTCTCCGCAGCCTCTCCAACACTTGTTGCTTCCTGTCTTGTTAATTTTGGCCATTCTGACCGGTGTAAGGTGGTATCTCAGTGTGGTTTTGATTTGAGTTTCCCTGATAGCTAGAGACGCTGAACATTTTTTCATGTGTCTGTTAGCTATTTGTATATCTTCTATGGAGAAGTGCCTCTTCATGTCTCTTGCCCATTTTTTGATGTGTTCATCTTCTTTTTGGATGTTGAGTTTGAGTAGTTCTTTATCGATCTTGGATATCAGAACTTTGTCTGTAGTGTCATTTGCAAATATCCTCTCCCATTCCATGGGTTGCCTCTTTGTTTTGTTGACTGTTTCCTTTGCTGTACAGAAGCTTTTTATTTTGATGAAGTCCCAGAAGTTCATTTTCATTCTTGCCAATATCTCCCAATTGTTAATAGTCTATTTATTTATTTATTTATTTATTTATTTATTTATTTTATTTATTTGACAGAGAGAAACACAGCTAGAGAGGGAACACAAGCAGAGGGAGTGAGAGAGGGAGAAGCAGGCTTCCCGCCGAGCAGGGAGCCCGATGTGGGGCTTGATCCCGGATCTCCGGGATCATGACCTGAGCTGAAGGCAGTTGCTTAACCAACTGAGCCACCCAGGCGCCCCACAATTTTTATTTTCTTTAAGATTTTATTTATTTATTTGACAGAAACACAGCGAGAGAGAGAACACAAGCAAGGGGAGTGAGAGAGGCAGAAGCAGTCTTCCCACCAAGCAGGGAGCCTAATGGAGGGTTCAATCCCGAAACTCCAGGATCATGGCCTGAGCTGAAGGCAGACACTTAATGACTGAGCCACCCAGGTGCCTCTAACAACTCTTTAAAAAAAAAAAAAGATTTTTTAAATGTATTCATTTGAGAGAAAGAGAGCAAAAGCACAAGCAGTGGGGAGGGGCAGAGAGAGAGGCAGATCCCCTGCTGAGCAGGGAGCCTGAGGCAGGGCTCAGTCCCAGGGTCCTGGGATCTTGACCTTAGCCAAAGGCTGACGCTTAACTAAATGAGCCACCGAGACAACCCTAAAAGCAAACTATTAACTATAGAGAACAAATAGCTTGTTACCAGAGAGGAGGTGGGTGGGGGATGGGTAAAGTAGGTGAAGGGGATGAAGAGTACATTTATCTTGATGAGCACTGGGCAATAAATGGAACTGTGGAGTCATGATGTTGTACACCTGAAACTAATAGAATACTGTATGTTAGCTACATTGGAATGAAATTTTTTTAAAGAATAAAATTAATTAAAATAAAAAGAACTGATAAAATAGTAGCAATCGATTGCTGAGCATTTCGTCCATGCATTGCTTCACTCATCCATTTATTTGTCCAATAATTTAGTACCTACTATGGGCCAGGCTTTGAGTTAAGTCCTTTGAAGATGAGAGTGACCAAAACAATTTATAAGAAGGCAGACATGTACTTGTTTCCGCAAAAAGCTGGGCCATAGCAGAATTTTCACCACCCTGAGACAAAATGAAATATATTTTTAAAGAATTTGAATTTATTGCATTTAAATAAATATTTTCTATTCCTAGACTATGCTCTGCCTGCTCTTTTATACAAACACTTATGTTCTATAAGCAGGAATAAATGGATGAACAGAAGATGATAGCTGTACTTTGTACTACTTTTTCTTGGAAACATAAAAAAACAAAACAAACAAACAAACAAAAAAAACAGACATTCAGATTCTCCCAAGTTTATTTAGATTAACTGATTTTTTTTTTTAAAGCACTAAGTCCGGGAACCCTGCTTCAAAGTGCACTGGTCGTGCTTGGTCAATTTCTCTATTGTGTAAGAAGAGAATGAGATTCCCAAGATTTTTCAGAAATGGACACTAATCTGGTATCATTGGGACCAGCCTTCCAATCTCACTGTAACCTCTGCCTGTACATCAGATAACCAGAAAATGAAAGAGCTGCCAGGCTGCTGGTTGGATGAGGTGAAGAAATCCGCAGGAAGGAAAGGTTGCTGGATGGATGTGATGAGTTGGCCCCTGTTCATTTGAACCTTGTGGGGCTGGGTTACAGGGAAACTAGGAAAACCCTGCTGCACCAAGGACTGTGAGAGATTAGGGCCTCAAGTAAAGATGCTTTGGTGCTCAGTTAGATCAGATGGACACAAACTATAAAGCGAATGTTGTCCCCATGTCTGTGTGGAACTAAAGATAACTTGTACTTGTTGAGGTCTCCCCAGGGCATAGACCCACTCCAACATTTCAAAGGCTGCTGTGCTCCTAGACTCAGCAGGAAGAGTTCTGATAAAAACAGGGGTGGGGTGGGATGGAGGTAGAGCCTAAACTGATGGGGTCAAGAACACTAACATTTGTTTTTATTAGTAGTAATAATAATTTCAATAGTTATATCCATAAGCTGGTAATAATCACGTTACTGAAATGTGTAAAGCAAGCAGGCAAAAGAGAAAATTCATCCTAGAGGAGGAGATTCTTAATAAGGGAAGTTGAGAAGTAACATTTTCCTTTATAGGCATTTAGAGAGAGGTGAATTTTAAAAGTATATGAATTAACTACTGTGGGATAAAGTATTATTTTAACATTCATGAGGTGAAAATAACCAGTTGAACTTGTATTTATGTTCCACAGCCTGTGTGCAAGAAAGGGTTAACTCAGCAGGCCTGGACTGCTCCGATGCACACATTCCAAAGAAAGGCCAGTCCTTAGGATCAGCCCTTGACTGGATCCTGGGAGATCATCTCTGGACTTTTAGACTAGCTTGCTTGATAAGAGTGTTTTTGTTGGCTTGGGACCTTGGGCCATGCTGGGTCAGTTTGATCTGAGCAGTCAGAGTCCAAGTCATTGAACTCAGTCACACAGGACCTGCTTGCCTACATGACGGTATATTTTTATAACTATAGCATTTTCTTTTATATTTGCATGATTAATATTTTCCCCTATCCTTTTGTTTTAGCCTTTCCACATTTTAGGTGGGCCTTTAATAAACATCACATAGATTTTTTTCCAATCTGTCAATCTTTATCCTTTAACAGAACAACTAATCTATTTATGTGTTTTTAAATTTCATTGTGAATGTTGTAAACATAAGAGGAAAAAAATAGTGCAAAAACCCAAATGCCCATCAAGAAAATCATCAGTTGTTGACCTTTTGCCATATTTGTTTCATCTGTAGCTGTTGTTATTTCCCTAAACATTTAAAAATAAACACATCAAAATTGTGATTATTCACCCATTATAACTGTTAAATTCAGAGGTTACAAGGGTTGGTGTATTCTTAAACTTACTCAATTTTGAAGGCCTTCTGTAAGTGAAAAGAAGTATAAATGCAAAATTGCTAGGCTCCTTCTCAGGCTCTCAACATTACTAGTTTCTTTTCCCAAGTTTAAGAAAAGAAGAAGGGGAGGAAGAAAGAAAAGAAAAATAACAAAGAAACAAGAATTTTAAAAAATGAAAAGAAACTGTGATCATTAACAGATAATATGATTATATGTAGAAAATCCAAATAATCTATCAAGGTATTGTTCAAATAAGTGAGAGAATTTAGAAATACTGCTGGATGCAAATTAATACACAAAGTGAAATTATATTCTGTTCATAAGCAACAAACCGAAAAAGAAGTTAAAAGATATTTCTTTCAATTAAAAATATTAAAACAAATTTAACATAAGGTATACAAAATTTCTAAAAGAAAAAATGATAAAACTTTCATTCATAGACATTGAAGAAGATCTACATAATAATGGAGAGCTTTAATTATGCTTATGATTTGGAAAGCTCGGTATTATAAATGTGTCAAGCTGATCTATAGATTTGAGGCAATCACAATCAAAATTCCAACAGAGAAATGTATGCATGTATGTGAGCGTGGCATGTGGGGGTGTGTATGTATGCGAGTTGACATGCCTATTCTAAAATTGATAAGAAAATTCAAAATATCCAGGAAAATCTTGAAGAAGAATAATGCTAAGGAACTTGCCCATACCCAGTCCCCGCCAATAAAGACTTTTTTTTTCTTATAAAGACTTTTTTTTTTCCTGAGAGAAAGAGATTGAGAGAGTGTACACTTGCACGGGTGGCAGGGGAAGAAGGAAAGAATTTTTTTTTAAGGTTTTCTTTATCTCTTTGAGAGAAAGAGAGAGAGAGAGTGAACAAGCAGGGAAGGGGCAGAGGGATAAGCAGACTGCGCACTGAGCAGGGAGCCCAACATGGGGCTTGATCCCAGGTCCCGAGATCATGACCTGAGTGGGAGTAAGATGCCTAACCACCCAGGTGCCCCAGGGAGAGAAAGCATCTTAAGCAGGCTCCACAGCCAGCGCAGGACTTGACTCAGGGCTCGGTGTCACCACCCTGAGATCATAGCCTGAGACAAAACCCACCCAGAGTCAGACACTTAACCGACTGAGCCACCCAGGAGATTTTAAATATTTCTCATAAAGACACTGAAACTAAAATAATCTGTATTGTGCAAAGAGAGTCTATAAATTGACACATCTATTTGCAGGACAATGAAAAGGATCCAGATAAGAGTGGGTGACTAAATATTCGTGGGAGAAAGGGTTAAATAACTGAAGTTAGCAAGATGGCTGGGAAAGACAACATACAGACTCTGGGAGGAAGATTATCAGCTAAATAGCAGGTGAGGTCTTCTGACAATGAAGACGAGGAGAGGTTAGGTAATGAGGAAGAGCAAGGATAGTATGACATAGTCATCACGCAGAAGAAGAGAGAGTGGACCACAGACTGTCCCAACAGGACCGAGCATATGGAAGAATGAGTGACACTCATGATGAGGGGTGTGGAATTTAGGAACTAGCAGAACATGAGTGCAGTGTTTATCCGTGCAAGCATGGGCTGAACAGGAATTACGATAATTCTAGGTAATTGTGGATAAAAGAAGAGTAAGCAGGTGGGCTTTTGACAAGGATATTATGAAATTATAAACTTTGGAATATAAGTTGTAAAACGGAAAGAAATAAAAGAAAAAGGTGAACGGATGCAAGGAAGGATAGATGAAAGTCTCTATGGTAGTTTTGTCCAACTTCATCCGGTATTTCTTATCACCTCTCCACCTGAAGATTTTTTTTTTTAATTTGGCCTGAATACAGAAATCAAATTTCCCACCAAGACTCTCACATTTTATGCCATCAACACAGTGATTCCCCCGGAATTGTTTATGGTGATATGATTGCCTTCCACTGCACTCAATAAAAAATAAAATAAATATGTAAAATAAATGCAGAGCCCAGAGAGCAAGAAGAAATGCAGGACATGCTCTGATGTATACAGCTAGTAGAATGTCTCCCCAAACAGTCTGTTTTAACCAAATATCAAAACCTTGAGTTCTTTTGCACAGCTTGTAAGCAAATGTTAGCGTGTGGATTAGATTTACGTCTTACAAAGAAAGAGAAAGGGTGGTGAGGCCAAGGAGAAGGCATAACAAAGGTGTATTTTGTAGCAATGGAATCACAACTTCCTGGTTAGAGATGAACTTGACTGATGGATTTTCCGTGGTAGCCTCCCAGCACTTAATCTTAGCCAAATATTAATGTGTTGAATTTATTACATTTGAGCTCTGAAATTGAAAGTGACCATCTGTGGCACACGTGTGTGGTACAAAGAACAGTAATATATTGTGGACTAGCCCAACACGAAGCAAAGGATATGGTGATGGTGACATGGCAGGCAAACTCACTCACACCCCAAGACCACTAAATGAATCTGATGGACATCGGTGTCATTCCTCTCCACAGGCATCTGCTTTCTGAAACAATGCACAATAAATAGGAGAAATTTATTAATAACTCCTTCAACATATCGCTATAACAGACTACGCGGTATAAATCTGGAAATGCACTCTACTTCACCAAAACAGAGCAATCAATTGAACAGAGCTAAAGTCTAGAGGAAAAAGATCACAAATGTCAAATAAGAGAAATACAAAAGAAAGTTTGCTTTTTTCTGGAGGGCAAGACTACAGTGAATGTCAGCATTGCAAAGGTTGTTCCACTGGGATATTCAGACAGATGTTAGAATGAAATTAGGGAGGTATATGTATACATTTTGCAACCAAAGGAAAAACAACTCACGTTTTCACTAGGAAATAGAATCCATATGAAATTAACTTTTGCTACAAATCCAAGAAAATAGGATTGACATTACAAGGCTGAAGACATACAAGTTTAATAGGAAACTAATCTTTTTGTAAATTATATAGAGAACACCCTTGTAAAAGGAAGGGTACACTTTGCAAAGGGGTGAGAACTAAAGAGCATGGATAAATCTGTTTATTTTGAATGATTTTTTTTCATACTTTGCATCCAGAGAAAAGAAAACAATTAGATTAAAATTAATTCTTGGAATGCCATGCTATCAGTATTATAGCAAGGACTGGGCTATATTTCCATGGTTGTGGGTGGTATGTACATGACTGAGATTTATTAGTCTCCCAGGTAAGATCTATAGTTAGATAAGATGTATTGTGTCAGGATTCTAAAGAACTGGTGACTCAATAATTGTTTCATAGCCATAAACTCTAGAACATCCTAGGAGTGTCCTGTCAGTCATGTGGCTCTCCTTGAGGGCTTCCCAAGGACCCTCTACAGAGGGAAAATTAGTGGAGTAGGAGTCAAAGCATTACATTACTACTAGCTACTGAAGGACTGTTATATTCTCAAGGTTGGTGAACTTGACACTCCTAAAACGTTTTGGAGAAAGGAGAGAGGCTCAGAGATCCAGGCTAAAAGAGAGCATTCACTGTATACGTGGCAGAACAAAGCTGAATTTACTCATTATTTTGCTTTATTCAGTACCCTTTCGATTTTAAGTGATAGAAACCGACTCACATTGAGCAAAGAATAGGAATAAGCTACTCGAAATATAAATGGCCAATGAGTCACCAAAACTTCCCATGGAAGAGGTTAAAATTAAAACAATGAGCAATGAGATCTTTTTGCCTCTTAAATTGGGAAGCTGCTTACAACAGGGAGAAAGTTTGCTTTTGTGCGGTGTGGTATAAAATCTCCAGAAGATCAATTTGGCTTGACAATGATAACGTTAAGAAATGTATCTTAGCATTTATTCACTCATTAAACAAGTATTTTATCAAGCATCTATTGTGTGCCAAGCACATTGTAAAACATCTACCTGTCACAATGGTTAGGATCTATAAGACAAGATAGACATTCCCCAAAAATAGGCATAGTAAAAAAAAGCAAACAATGTAAAATTGCAATTGTGACAAAAAATGAAAAGGATTTATATTTATATAAAGGTACGTATAATAAGGTAAGCTGAGCAGTCTCATAATTCTAACAAAATTTCCTAAGATGCGCCTCTTCATGAAGCATTGAGAGAGTCAGTGCTTTGTAGGTAAGGGAAAGAAATACCAGAAAAATGTAATGTCATGTACAAATAACTTAAGGAAGGTGAGGGAATGCCACATATTAAGGCCAGTGTGTCAGTTAGCATAGATTCTGCTATTCAACAGTAACAAATAGCCCCAAAGTCTTCATGATTTAAACCCACAGAGATTTCTTTCTCACTCACATTCCTTAACAAGTGTGAATTGACTTTGCTCCCATCAGCTCTGCTCCTTGTTCATCTCACTCAGGAACACAGTCTAACAAAGCAACCACTATCTGGGATGTTAGTTCCCAATCACCATGCCAAGGGGAAAAGTTAGGTCCTGAGAGCATAATTCGTCACACGGCCTCAGCCAAACAGAGGGACCAGGGAATACCCTCGCAGCAGGTGCTAAGATTCCAGAAAGCCGAAATACTTTAAAAGCACACTAATCACATGTGCAGTATGGCTGGATCTGAGAGAGTGAGGAAAATAGGAGACAGAGTAAGAGAACCTATCTTTAGCCTATTAACAGTCTAGAGTCACTGAAGTTTTTACAGTTGGAGGAATTTTCCCTAGGAAGAAAAAATCATTAGCTGCATAAAACTTAATCTACAAACTTATTTACCACAGTTGTGCTCATTAATTTTTTCAACGCTAGAAAAACCTAAGTATTAAACAATAGATTCTTTGCATCTTTATGATGGAACACCATTACCCATTGTTTCTAAGGAAACAATGTCCTTAGAAAAATGTGACATGACAATAAAAAAAAGAAGTAACACACACACACACACACACACACACACACACACACATATATTGCTATTATAAATAGACTCCACAATATAAAACAGCCCAAACACAATAATGTTTATTTACCATAGTAAAAAAAATAAAATGAAAATATAAAAAAAGAAAAATGTGACATGAAAATTTGGCTAAAAAGTAAGCATCAGATAGAGTAAAGCATGACATATACCTATTTTGCTGCCTACCCTATATTTAGAGTATGTGGGTAAAAACTTACATATATATTAAAAATCAATTCTTATTTAATCTAAAATCATGGTTTGCTTGATTTTTACTTTTATTGTCATTTTCTTTCTTATTATACTTGCTTTATTCATGTGCTAATTTTTACAAAGAAAATAAATTCTTTTTCAGAAAAATTTTTTTTTGTTTTTTTTTTTAACTAGCTATGACCAGGCGCCTGGGTGGTTCAGTAATTAGGCATCTGCCTTCGGTTCAGGTCAGGATCCCAGGGTCCTGAGATCAAGCCCCTCATCGGAGTCCCTGTTCAGCAGGAAGCCTGCTTCTCCCTTTCCTTCTCCCCTGGCTTGTGTTCCCTCTCTTGCTTCTCTCTCTGTGTCAAATAAATAAAATCTTAAAAAAAAAAAAAAAAAAAAAAACCCTAGCTATGACCTTATATACCACTGTTCAAAAATAAAGATCTTTTCTTCTCCATCAGTGAATATGACCAGACTTTCTGCTAATCTCTTGTAAAATATGTAAAAGTTAACACGTTGTTTTGTTGTTGTTGTTGTTGTTGTTATTTAATTAATTTATTTATTTGACAGATAGAAACACAGCTAGAGAGGGAACACAAGCAGGGGGAGTGAGAGAGGGAGAAGCAGGCTTCCCACCGAGCGGGAAACCCGATGTGGGGCTCATTCCCCGGTCTCCAGGATCATGACCTGAGCGGAAAGCAGTTGCTTAACCAACTGAGCCACCCAGGCGCTCCTAACACGATGTTTTTATTGTTTCAGTGTATCTCAACATTTTGGAAACTATGTTTCTATTGCCACTAGTTCAGACACTTTCTAGTAGAGGAGGTTTAACCTTTGTTCTCATCTTTTCAATTACCTCTTGCCATGAGCAGCCCCACAACTCAGGTCCTGGGTCCATAACTAGCTATCCTGGGGCGATGGGACGTCAAACTGTGACCCTGACCAAAGTCACCAAATATTCTTTAGGTAGAGATTCTTGAGTCCAACCAAGCACCTCCACTCACTGAGCAATAATGCTCCCATGAGAACCTGTTCTGCATCTACCTTTTTGACATTTTTTTGGCGAGGGTGGTAGAATGGTCATCACAGCCAATAATGGATCAAGAGTAATGCAGCATGTGTATCACTAACACTGTAATAAGAGCACATATCTTGCTGAAGAACAGGCTGCCTTATTTTACTTTCTTACTGCACTGCTGGACATTTTACAGGAGTAACTTCTCTGATTTTTTTCAAGGAAAAATTTGGCGCAAGATCTCAAGCCGTATTTCATCTCTGCTTCAGCTTCCAAAAAAATAAAGAATCGACTGGACCAGGCTTTGCAGACATTGGCCAAATGTTGGCTGAATGCTGAGTTTATACCTGGAGGGGCTGGTACATCTGACACAATGTATTACTTCAAATCAGGCTGTACATGAAAGGCTTGAAATTGCTTAAAATCAACCTGGGGTGGGACCACTCCCCTGGGAAGTGTGTTAGTGAAGGAGCAGATTTTCACTTCTTGTAGGGATCATTCTGTAGCTTTATTGTGAAGGAGTTTGTTTGAGTTTGTTTTTGTTCTTTAAGGAAAAGAAAAGTTAAAGAATAAGATAAGAGTCTCATCACAATCCTTAGAATACAGCATTTTAGTTATCCAAATTACCATTTGTGAATTCCCATCCATGGGCCTATGATGTTCTGCTATTTTGGCTCTCATGAGTCTTCACAGCACTTTGGATAACAAGAAGCTCTGTCTGAGCATATTTCATGATGAAAAAGAGTTTGGTTTTGGTTTTGTTTTTTAACAGGAAGTGGTAGCTCGTGGTTCTTTTCACACAGAGGTCTCCTAGTTTGTTCTGGTGAATGATAATTAAATCTGAAACAAAATTGAAGTCAAAATGCAGAGTATTTGCTAGACAGAGTAGCAGATTGGATTTTTTTAAAAAGATCATTTATTTTACTATTGCAACTTTAGTTACTATTGCTACTAAGAACAATAGTAAGCAAGATAGTCTAGGATCTGAGGAGTTAACAAGAAGAGTGTGGGAGAGAGAGCATGAGGGAAGGAGAGGGAGAAGCGGACCCCCTGCTGAGTAGGGAGCTCGATGAGGAACTCAATCCCAGGCCCCTGAGATCATGACCTGAGGTGAAGGCAGGTGCTTAAGAGAGTGAGTCACCCAGAAGCCCAAAGAAGATTGGATTTTTAAAATGAGATCTTTTTAAAAATACTGTATGAATTCTCTTTGGGCTGTACAAAGTAAATCTTTACTTAGTCTCATGACAATAAAGCAACAGCTAAGCCTTCTGCAAATACTTCCTCTCCAAAACACTAATCAATGTGAAAGAAGATAATGAACGTTTGAGTCAATGATAAAAATAACAGTTGGAAAAGTCTAGTCTTCAATTTCTATTTCTGTTTTCTTTCATCATAAGAAGAGAAGTTGGGGGAAACTTCCAGAAAAGATTACAATAAGCTCTATCAAGTATTTATAGTTGCTTAGAGCCTATTCCATGAGAATATAGATGCTATTCCTCAAATAAAAAGAAACAAAACCTTAAAAAAGAAAGTGTAAGAAGCAACCCCCTTCACTAAAATCACAAAAGGTAAGGCGCACCTTGGTGGGTCAGTTGGTTAAACCTCTGACTCTTGATTTTGGCTTGGGTCACGATATCAGGATAGAGCCCTGCATGGGGCTCCAAGCTCCATGGGGAGTCTGCTTGAGATTCTCTTCCTCTCCCTCTGCCTTTTCCTCTTTCCTTTCTCTCACTCTCTCTCAATAAATAAATATATCTTTAAAAATTAAAAAAAAAAAAACCAAAATCTTAGAAGGGGAATCCATAATAGGTGGATCTCAGCATTGTGATGAAGGCGGGTAGATTCGTCCATGTTTAAGAAGGACACCAAGACAAAGTCAGATTCATAGCAAGGATCACATACTATTAGGAAGTAGACAGAATGCTAAAAACCTTTTACTGTGGTAGAAACAGAGTAATGGTTTGTTCAGGGTCAGATATCAGGAGAAGACAAAAGCACATGAAACTCTAGTGGGCAACTGACAGCAATAGTAAGCAATACTAAGCTAGTCCAGGTTCTGAAGAGTTAACAAGAATATGATTGATAGAATATACACACATTCGCACACACTGTCTTCACTGATTATTTGAACTGAAATTCTTACCTCCATTGTCATGATCATATCTCTATATGCTTGTAAGACACAACATTTTAAGTTTATCTGTCACCAAACACAGTGGTTAAATTCAAATTTGTATTTCTAATAACTGTTTCTACCCAGCAAGACAAGTGTAGAAACCTCAATTCTGAGAGTTTGTCAACAGCATGCCTGTCTTACTTACCATGGTCTCTCTAGTGGAATAACTAGGAAAAACTTCCTGTTTTATAATAGTGTTTTAGAGCTTTATTTTCATGTTTATATTCATGGTATCCAACAAATTACTTGGGAACATTTATAATTTTAATTGTGTATTTTTCATAATATCTACTCTGTGTATATAAAATCAAGCTAAAAATTCTCTTTGATAACACCAATGAATAATTTCAAGAAAGCCCACCTCTCAGCACCAAATTTTTTAATGAAATTATAAAAATCCCCTATTTCCACAGTTTGGCGATTGTGGCCATTGCTGCAATGAACATTGGGGTGCATATGGCCCTTCTTTTCACTACTTCCGTATCTTTGGGGTAAATGCCCAGTAGTGCAATTGCAGGGTCATAGGGTAGCTCTATCTTTAATTTTTTAAGGAATCTGAGAAAGTCAAGTATCGCATGGTCTCACTTACTTGCGGTGCATGAGGGGCAAACTGGAGGACAGTGGCAGAAGGAAAGCAAATGGGAACTAGGGTAATCTAGG
>PITA01008019.1:0-87427 GCA_004023965.1 Spilogale gracilis | reverse complement strand
TCTAGGGAGGGAAACGAAACAACAGAGACTTTGAACACAGAAACAAACTGAGGGACTTGGAGGGAGGGGGGTGGAGGGATGGGAGAGCCTGGTGGTGGGTACTGGGGACACCTAAAGCGTGGAGCACTGGGTGTGGGGAATGGGGAATGAATCTTGAAACACTGGAAAAAAAAATTTTTAGTAACAATAAAAAAAAAAATCAGTTAGCCAATGTATAGTAAGTACATCATTAGTTTCAGATGTAGAGTTCAGTGATTCATCAGTTGCATATAATACCTAGTGCTCATCACATCACATCCTCCATAATGCCCAACCCCATCCCCCCACCCACCTCCCTTCCAGAAACCCTCAGTTTGTTTCCTGGTTTATCTTCCCCTATGGTCCTCTGTGCTGTTTCTTATATTCCACATATGAGTGAAATGATATAATTGTCTTTTTCTGACTGACTTACTTTACTCAGCACAAGACTGTGTTTTTTCCTGTCTTTTAGGATGCTTTTAATTCTTTGTTGAAAGGCAGAAATGATGTACCTGGGTAGGAAAACTGAGGTAGATGAGCTTTTAGTGTTTTTCTCACCAGTAGTCTAGCTGTGTTTACTTTTTCTGTAGCTGCAGGTGTCAGAAGTTTCAATTTCCTCTAGTGTCCTTGTTTTTGTCTCCTTATATTGTCTTGGGATTTCCTGAGAAACTCCTTAAATAGTCTGTGTTTTATAGTTCTTTCAGGTGTAATCCACTTATGCAGAAGCCCTTTTGATGTGGTTGAAAGGAGTGGGAGGATGGGAAAAATTCTTTGGTCTGAGATTAAGTTTCAGTCTGGTAGTGGCCCTGTGTCCCTGGGCTCTGAAATTCACACTGGCATTTATGCTCCCCTAACTCCCCATCCCAAACTCAGGTGACATAGGAAGGCTAGAGGGGACTGGGGTTGAGTAATTTCACTTCCCTCAACTTGAATAAGGCTTTGGTTAAGTCTTTCCTCTTGCTGTTTAGACCTTTGTTTTGAGGACACTCTGGGTGTGTTTTAAGATGATTGCTGTTACCTTCCCCACCATATTTCCAAAAGTCACTTTTCTCCTCTTCTTGGTCAAGCATTTGGTAACTTTTCCCCTGATCTTTACTATGAATACCTGGTAGGTTTTTTTGGAGATTAGATTTATGACAGTATAGAGACTGCCCGTGGAGTGAGCCCAAAGAGTTTTTCATAGTGATGTTTTTCAACACTCCAGGAATTCACCAAAGTCACCATTAAAGCCTCTTTTGCTCCAGCCACTCCTGCTTCAGAGAAGCTCATGCATATCCTCTGTATTATGCATATTCATTCTGTGCTGCAGTCTCATTTATCAGATGGACTTAAGAAAGGTCATTGATTTTTTTTTTCAGTTTGTTTAGCCTTTTTGTGATGATTTGGAAGCTCTTTACATGCCAGAACAGAAACCAGAAGTGCATCTTTTATACAATTTGTATTCTTTTAGATCTGTTTTATGGCTGTGAATATCATCAGTTTTGGTAAATGTTCTCTGTTCTCTCTCTCTCTGAAAGTGCATGTGTATCCTGCAATTTTTTTGAGTATAGTGTTCTGTATGTATTGATTAGGTCAGTTTGATTAATATCATTTTAATTCTATGTCTTATTTTCTACTTGCTTGTTCTTAGTAAACATCTCCAAATATGATACTCAATTTTTTATTTCTTTGATCTCTCAGCTCTTGCATCATATATCTTGAAGCTCTGCTGTTAGGTGCATAAGAAATACTATAGAATGGTCCTTCTTAAATATATTCTTCTTTACCTTGATTAAAAACTCTTTGTCTTTGTCAATACTTCCCTTGTCATCTTGTTTTAAATTAAAAAAAAAAAACAAACCTTAATTCCAGGGTCTTAGTTAATCAGTCTCACTCTTGATTTTGGCTCAGGTTGTAATCTAAGGCTTATGAGATCAAGCCCCGAGTCAGGCTCTGCAGTGGGTGTTGAACCTGCTTAAGATTACCTCTCTCCCTCTCCCTCTGTCACTCCCCTGCTCTCTCACTCACTCTCAAAAAAAAAAAAAATTTAATTCCAGTATAATTTATAGCATTGTATTAGGTTGAAGTGTACAGTATAGTGATCCAGCAGTTCTATTCACCTTATCTTCTAAGATGTTTTCATCAGATTTATTTTTGTTAACATATGTACTGTTTATTTTTTCATATCTTAGTGTTCATATGATTTATCTTTTGCTTTCAACCCTTTGTAACTAGCTACATAATAGATATGGCTGTTTGAGGTTGTTTAGTAAAGAAATTACAACTGAAATAGCAGGTATAAACACCCCTGCTTAGTTTAGAAAAATTAATAGTAACTGTTCAAGATCAACCCACTTGCACATGCAAAACTGGTGAGTCAAATATGGATGTGATTGGTTATTACTATCCCTGTAGCTTTGAAGCCTTTGATCATGGCACATATGTCTGTAATTCCCATTCAGTCATTGCTCTTAGGTTACCACCATTGAAGCAATTGTTGAAGCTTAATTAGTAAGGCTTGATTAGGATATATCTCTGATTTATCACTATTCAGTCATTTGTATTACCTCAAAACATTTTGAGAACCCACTATACCAGCAATATATTGTTTTTAATTTGTATTTTTTTATAGATTCAATGTCCATGTAGATTCATCAGTTCAATAATGTAGAACTATTTTGTTTTTCTATTACTTCTGCCAGTTTTGTTAGTTTGGTTTTCCAAGGAATTTTCCCATGTTGCTTAAATTTTCAAATTTACTGATGAATTTCCCCATGTTTACATTTTCACTATTATCTTATAATAGAAGCTATTATAGGGCACTTGGGTGACTCAGTTGGCTAAGCATCTGACTCCTGATTTCACCTCAAGTCATGATCTCAGGGTCATGGGATGAACCCCATGTTTGGGCTCTGCGTTCAGCAGGAAGTCTGCTTCTCTCCTGTTCCTTCCCCCTCTTCCTTTATTTCTCCTCCTCTTGCTCATGTGCACATGCACAGTCTCTCTCAAATGGATAAATAAATTTTTTTTAAGATTTTGTGTATTTATTTGACAGAGAGAGAGATCACAAGTAGGCAGAGAGGCAGGCAGAGAGAGAGGAGGAAGCAGACTCCCTGCTGAGCAGAGAGCCCAACGCAGGCCTCGATCCCAGGACCCTGAGATCATGACCTGAGCTGAAGGCAGAGGCAGGTGGCTCAGTTGGTTAGGCGACTGCCTTTGGCTCAGGTCATGATCCCGGAGACCCGGGATCAAGTCCCACATCGGGATTCCTGCTTGTCAGGAAGCCTGCTTCTCCCTGTCTCACTCCCCCTGCTTGTGTTCCTTCTCTCGCTGTGTTTCTCTCTGTCAAATAAATAAAATCTTTTTAAAAAAATAGAAACTATTATAGGAACACTTATTGGCAATTTTTGTTTTCTCAGTTTAGTTCTTGATCAATATTGCTAGCTGTTGGGGCACCTGGGTGGTTTAGTCGGTTAAGCCTCTGGCTCCTGTCTTGATCCCAGAGTGCTGGGATCGAGTCCCATGTCTGGCTGTCTGCTCAGCGGGGGCCCGTTTCT
This sequence comes from Spilogale gracilis, assembly GCA_004023965.1. NCBI lineage: Eukaryota > Metazoa > Chordata > Mammalia > Carnivora > Mephitidae > Spilogale > Spilogale gracilis. Next base: position 83,873 of record PITA01008019.1, on the reverse strand, counting down.
CCCTATCCTCCCTTCTTGTGCTTTCTCTTGCTATCTCTGTCACTATCTGTCTTTCCCTCAAATGAATAAATAAAATCTTTAAAGAAAATATGGCTAAGTGTTTGTCAATTCCTTGTAAGGAACCAGTGTTTGAATTTATTTTTTTTAGTATTTGTTTTTTATGTTTTATTATTTTGTACTGCCATCTTTATTTTTAAACTTTATCTACTACTAACGTTTAATTAGCTGTTATCTTTCTAGCTATATAAAATATTTTCAGTCTGTCTCCTTTTCTTTCTTTTTTTTTAAAGATTTTGTTTATTTATTTGACAGAGAGAAACACAGCTAGAGAGGGAACACAAGCTGGGGGAGTGAGAGAGGGAGAAGCAGGCTTCCCACCGAGCAGGGAGCCGGATATGGGGCTCAATCCCAGGACTCTGAGATCATGACCTGAGCCAAAGGCAGTCACTTAACTGACTGAGCCACCCAGGCTCCCCAGTCTCTCTCCTTTTTTAATACATGCCTTGAAATTCAGAAATTTCCATGTAAGCATTGCTTTAACTGTATTCTACAAGTTAAATATGTTCTATTTTCATTCAGATCAAAATATTTTTAATTGCACATATTGGTCCTACTTGGACCTTGGCTTATTTAGAAGGTTGTTCTTTAATTTTGAAGCAAATTACTATTTTTAACTCTTTTTCCTATACAATTTTTAAAAGTTCTGTAGTTAAGGAATATATATTATGCAATTTTAATTTTTCCATTTTTTGAGACTTCCTTTATGACCATGGATATTATCTATTTTGCTAAGTTTTCATGTGCACTTGAACTTTAGTGGGTGTTCTGCCGTTGTTTACTATACTGTTTCATATGTGTTGGGTTAATTTGATTAACTGTGCTTAAATCTTCTATTTCCTTATTAATTTTCTTGTCTTGATTTTTTTCTCAGTTGCTGAGAGAAGTATGTTAATATCTGCAAGTCGATTTTGGATTTTTCTATTTCTCCTTTTTGATTTCTCAATATTTTCTTTGTATATTTTGAAGCTATTTAATAGATACAAATCCCTGTTGAATTTTTTTAAAGATTTTATTTATCTATTTGAGAGAGAGCAAGAGTGGGGTTGGGGGGAGTGGGAGCGGGCCAGAGGAAGGGTAGAAGAGGGGCAGAGGGAGAGGAAGAGGGAGAAGTAGACTTCCTGCTGAGCAGGGAGCCCAACTTGGGGCTTGATCTCAGCATCATGACCTGAACCAAAGGCAAAAGCTTAACTAACTGAGCAAGTAGGCAGAGAGGCAGGCAGAGAGAGAGGAGGAAGCAGACTCCCTGCTGAGCAGAGAGCCCAACGCAGGCCTCGATCCCAGGACCCTGAGATCATGACCTGAGCTGAAGGCAGAGGCAGGTGGCTCAGTTGGTGCCCCATCTCTGTTGAATTTTATCATAGTAAATATATCTTTATCTCTGTAACTACTTTATCTTTTCTGCTCTTAATATCTTTTGATTCCCCCCTCTTTTTTTTTTTTAACCAAGTTAGTGATATAACATTATTTTGGAGCAGAAGTTCCTTCCTCTCAGTTCAGATACTGAATTTGTTTCCCTGGAGCATGTTGAATTAGATTCTAATTTGCATCTAGAACCAATAAAAGAGGTAAGAGTATGTCTTGAGGAGACTCAATATTCCCTTGCAGGGTAACTTTTCCAGAAGAGATAACTACAGAGTCTCTAGCTTGAGGTGGGTAGGCTTTTCAGACAGGAGAAGTCTGGCTTCTCCCCCAGGAAAAGGAGACTCAGGGATACTTGGAAGGATGGGGATACTCAGAATCAGTTAAGTCTACCGGATTTTTTCTTTGCAAGTGTCAAGGTTTTTCCCCTTCTCAATCAATGTCCTAACTTTCCCACTAGAATCTTGGCAAATCTGTGTATTCAACTTACATTGTGATTCTGTAACTCCACACTTAAAGTTTGATACATTTTTTTGTAAGACTGACTCTGTGGCTAAAACAAATGAGGGATTCTTTTAGGTCTACCATTATCAGCTCTCTCAGCTGAGAGTTTAGAGCCTTGATCTTCACTGAGCACTTAATTGTCAGCATCACCCTTGGTCCTCCACACATTTGCTTCAGTTGTAGACTTCATCATAATAAACATTGAGTGTTAATTCATTGTGAGGCCACTGCATGCCCCTTCCCCATTGGACAGGAGTTTAGTAGTGTGTAAAACAATGGACCTGCCCATACCAAGCCTGGAGTCCTATTTTGTCTGTCTGTGTTGGTAGCACTCTTGGTATCTGTATCATTCAAGATCTAGTCCAGAAAAGAAAAACCTACCAAGAGTAATTAATATAAAGAAATTTTTGAAAAGGTTTAGAAGACGAAAAAGGTGAAAAGAGAACACTGAGATACATGGAGGTATGAGTTGTGAGAAGGTATGAGAATCTACAGATAAGAATGTGTTATAAAATAAAAATTTGGCTTGTTTTGAACGGCCTTCCAAAATTAATAAACCCCTTCCAAAATTTTGAACCCCTTCCAAAATTAATAAAAGTAAGGCTTACTTTGACTGCTAACCTCAGACAGAATGGGAGCTAGATAGGATGTCCACACAGGAAAGGGACAGGAAAGGGGAGGTGGAATAAACTTCTGAATAAAGGGACCAAAAAAATGGTGGGTTTTGGATGGGTTGTCCACATGCTTGGTGAAGACAGAAGGGTACTGGTAGATTGTGGAGAGGAGGAGCAATTTAGGAGTCAGATGTCAGTCTTTTTTTTTTTTTTTTTTTTTTAAAGATTTTATTTATTTGACAGAGAGAAACACAGCCAGAGAGGGAACACAAGCAGGGGGAGTGAGAGAGGGAGAAGCAGGCTTCCCGCCGAGCAGGGAGCCCGATGTGGGGCCCGATCCCGGGTCTCCGGGATCATGACCTGAGCCGAAGGCAGTCGCTCAACCAACTGAGCCACCCAGGCGCCCCGAGATGTCAGTCTTTTTAATATGGAAAATTTCATGCCAGTTTACATGTTTAGAAAACAGTATGTAATACAATTTTTTATATCCACCAACCTGTTTTAACCATTATCTATCTATGACTAATCTCCTTCATCTCTTCCTCTGGAAACCTGTCCTTCCCCCACCCCCTGCCTATATATGTGTATGCATGCATGTGCGTGTGCGTGTGTGTGTGTGTGTGTAAATATATATGTATATGACAGTCTCAGGCATTCTATTAATTATAGCCACATTCCAATTGAAGAATCACTTTTAGCTCACCTTCTTGTCTCTCTCCCACTCTCCCTACCCCACCAACCCCATCCTAGCTTTTTTTTTATTTTCACTTTCAGCACTGAAACTCTGATGGTCACCTTTCCAGGACACAGATCCCTAACGGTCAGCTCTGCACACTAAGCAGCTCAGCGGGAGGAGCCAGACCAGCAGTGCCTCACATGCTGCCCTCTTCTGCCCTGGACAGATGGCTCCGTAATGACAGCTCCATAATGGCAGTGGGTGTGGCTCTGGTGTACATCAGGGTCACTCTTCTGCTACTCTGGGTAGGAATGTGTCTGTTCATTTCTGGCCACTCTCAGGCAAGGCCCTCCCAGCACTTCTCCCCAGAATTAGTGATCCCCTTAAAGATGACTGGCAGGGGCAGAGGTGTAAAAGGTCCAGGCTGGCTGTCCTACAGCCTGCAGTTTGGGGGCCAGAGACACATTGTCCACATCAGGGTCAAGAAGTTCTTGGTTTCCAAACACTTCCCAGTATTCACCTACACGGACCAGCATGCCCTCCATCAGGATCAGCCTTTTGTTCCTGATGACTGCTACTATCATGGTTATGTGGAAGGAATCCCTGAGTCCCTGGTTGCCCTCAGTACCTGTTCTGGAGGTTTTCGAGGGATGTTACAGATTAATGACCTTGCTTATGAAATTGAGCCAATGAGGTTTTCTGCCACGTTTGAACACCTGGTGTATAAGATACACAGTGATACACAGTTCCCACCTATGATATGTGCGTTAACAGAAGAGGAAATAGCACGCCATTTGCAGTTGAGGGCATCATATAATTCTACTCTGATGCAAAGTTCTTACATGGACTGGTGGACCCACTTGCGATTTCTTAAGCTGGGAGTAGTTGTGGATCATCTTCGATTCCTTTACTACAAAAGTAATGTGACAGTAGTACAGCGTGAAGTGTTTGATGTTGTCAATATAATCGGTATCTTATATTACCCTTTGGAGGTTGATGTAATTTTGACTGGGCTTGAAATCTGGAGTGAAAGAAACTTAGTCCCCACTGATGACATACAGCAGGTTGTAGAGGATTTTTCGATTTGGAAGTATTTTAGTCTTGATGTCCGACTGCACTATGATACTGCCCATCTTTTCATAAAAAAATATTTTGGCATAAAGCTTGGAATTGCCTACGTTGGGGGAATATGCCAGCATCCTTTTAACAGTGGAGTTGATGTTTTTGAAGGAGACAATCTGTATTTTTTTGCACTTACTGTGACCCATGAACTTGGTCATAATCTGGGTATGTACCATGACACTGAACAATGTGTGTGTGGGCTTCAGTGGTGCATAATGTATCCCACCCAAAAGATAACAACTCGGTTCAGCAATTGCAGTTATGCCCAGTATTGGGACAATACTCTCACTAGTGGATTATGTATTCACTCACCTCCATCTCCAGGGGATATCTTTAGGGTACAGTACTGTGGGAACCTAGTGATTGAAGAAGAAGAGGAGTGTGATTGTGGGACCATACACCAGTGTGTCAGTGATCCCTGTTGTCTGTTAAACTGCACTCTGAAGCCTGGAGCTACTTGTACTTTTGGAATTTGTTGCAAAGACTGCAAGTTCCTGCCATCAGGGACTTTGTGCAGACATCAGATCAATGAATGTGACCTTCCAGAGTGGTGCAATGGGACATTTCATCAATGCCCAGAAGATGTATATTTGCAGGATGGGATTCCCTGTGGTGATGATGCCTACTGCTATAAAGGGAGATGTAACAACCATGACAAACAGTGCAGGGAGATTTTTGGCAAAGATGCAAGGAGTGCATCTCAGAGTTGCTACAAAGAAATCAACACCCAAGGAAATCGATTTGGCCACTGTGGTATCACAGATCTAATATACGTAAAATGTGAGGCCCCTGATATTCTCTGTGGAAGAGTGCAGTGTGAAAATGTGCAAGTGATTCCTAACCTGGTACAACATTCTACAGTGCATCAGCTTCATTTCAACAACACCACTTGCTGGGGCACTGATTATCATTTAGGGATGTCCATACCTGATATTGGTCAAGTGAAAGATGGCACAGTGTGTGGTCCAGAAAAGATATGCATCCATAAGAAGTGTGTCAATATGACCCATCCACCACAAGAGTGCCAGAGCAATGAGGCCTGCCACAGTCACGGGGTCTGCAATAATAAAGAGCACTGCCACTGCCACGTTGGGTGGGCACCTCCTTACTGCAAGCACACAGGCCACGGAGGCAGTCTCGACAGTGGACCACCTCCTGGGCCGCCCATGGTATCACCAGGAGCAAAAACAATGTTGGGTCACCTGTTATTATTGTGGCTTATTCCTTTTATTGCTTTCATTTTATTTTACCTCCTTGTACTTCTTAGGGGAAAAAAAGAGAGAAAGAGGGAAGAAGAGGAAACCTAAGTCTCCTGCCTCATTGAACAAATCCCTAGTTCTTGTTTTAATAGTAGGGAAACATTAGGGCATGTCTGACGTTTAAAGAAAAATTTAAGGATTCTTCATATTAGGATCATAAGCATTAATGCCACACCAAGGGATTTCTAGCATGTACTTTCTTACTCTTCATTGTTATAAGCCATATTAAAACTTCATTTTTTTTCCTCTGAAGTTTGTCCCTTTATTTTCTGGGCAAAGGCACAGCAGAGAGACATTTTTAAGATGATGTGTATCAGTTCTAAAGCTCCTCCCACCTCGGTACTCCAGGATGTGCTGCTGCATATCCCACTTCTGTTTTCCTGTTCTCTTCAGGGTAACCTAAAGAGCCTGTGCCTAAAATGGGAAAGAGAAGTAACCTAGGATGATGGATGAGGGGAGGAGGGAGTTTACTTTCCTGTGCTCTAAAAGTTACTCTGGTAGCCATGGTTGGCTTTGGACTCTGATTTTGTTGGGTCTGTAGAAGCCCTTTCATTCTTTCCGAGAAGTACCAGCACTGATTGTTGACTGACATCCTCAGAGGTCCGACTTTTAGCTGTGAGGTTAATCAGGTGGTCCTCTGAGTTCTGTCCAGCAGCTGGTCACTTGTATATGCTCCTCGTAGGTCTTGGTCCCTGCTCTAAAGAGAGTCTCCTTGAATCACCAGCACTCTGATAAACCCACCTTGCCGGGAGCAGTCAGCAACAGTCAGGGCCCGGAGGGTGAGGGAAGGCGTCAGCGCTTTTGAAATGAGGAGATGGAGCTCAAAGAGTGGTGTGGGGATCTCCTGAAAACAATGTTCTCAGGGCTCTTTGTTTATAACATGGCATTACATATTTTCACAGATGAAATCTATAAGATCAAACAGTTTTCTTTAAGTGATGGTTCATTATCTTTACAAAGGGAAACTATAAGATCAAAGGGCTTCTTTGTGATGGTTCACTAATCTCGAATGACAGCAGTGTCTTTGAGGGTCCATACAACAAGATAGATGTGCTTCGTTATATTCTAATCTATGGAACAATCAATTATGGGCAGGAGCAGTCCTCAATCTCTTTTTTTTTTTTTTGAGATTTATTTATTTATTTGTTTGTTTGTTTGTTTGTCAGAGAGAAATACAGCCAGAGAGAGAACACAAGCAAGGGGAGTGAGGGAGAGTGAGAGAGGGAGAAGCAGGCCCCCTTGCCGAGCAGGGAGCCTGATGCGGGGCTCGATCCCAGGCCTCCGGGATTATGACCCGAGCCGAAGGCAGTCACTTAACCAACTGAGCCACCCAGGCGCCCCGCAGTCCTCAATCTTATTGACAGTTATATACTTCATGTTTCAACAGATGGTACCTGCAAATCATTATCCCATTAGAGCATTTTTCCTCCCCCAGCACAGGGAGGTAAATGAGTGGTCATGCAGACAGGGGGTGACCATGTCTAAACTACTTATGTTAGTCATGGTTTTACTAAGTTTTAAAATAAGTATGCCATGCACCTATAATCCTATAATTATAGCACTTCAGAATATAAGGATTGGCGTAAGAGAATTCAATACTAAGAAAAGAAAGAATTAGCTTGATTATAAGTGAAGTAAGAGGAAATAGTATCAAAGAAATCATAGTAGTTAAACCGACAGGGAACAATGGAAACAAATATTTCTTGGTGTCGACGACCACAACTTTGCAGAGCTCCCTCACTTTGAGGGAGGATCATGGCGCTCCATGCCTCGCAGCGGGAACCCTTATGAGTGATCAGACTGCAGGTTTGCGGCACCACCTTCTTTCCTGAGTTCCCCTTGCCCTAGGGCTATCAAGTGCTTTCAGGAGTTATTTCTTTGTGATAGTTTGAGTTCTCCAGAAGCAGACACTGAGTTAGTGTTTAGAGTGTAAGGTTTTGATAGCCACCAACCACTGTGAAAAGATGAGAAAGTCAGTTGTGTAGATGAGAAACAATACTGCTTTGCAGCCTTGGCCAACCCAGTGGCGAGCTCTGGAATAAATATTGCCTGAAAGATTTGTCTTGAATTGGGCCACAATGGCCTGGTCTTCACACTTTCCCTTGCTTATTCACTGTATCTGGAGTGCCCTACGGATGGCAAGAGGTTGACCACAATCCTCTGCAACTGAGACTACCTCAAAGAGCTGGTATCTGGAGGCTCTCTGCTGATTCTAATCCCTCTAGCTGCTCAGCAAACTTTCCTTGAAGAAGAATCAAAGTGGCCTATTTTGGATATTCCACAGCCTAGTCTTTGTACTGCTCTGATCCGCTTTTCCATATATGTTCTGGGAACAGCTCATCCAGGATTCTAATAGGCATCTCTGCCTGTGGGGTACCTTAAAAGAGGCAGGTTAGTGAGATGAAGCACAGTTCCTACTACTGTGTCTAGCATTGGGGCTGAAATTGATACTTATTTTCTCTCTTCTCCACTATCCATTTTGGTTTCCCTCACCTTTAGATAGCATTCTGCTGGCTTTGGATGATAACCCTGTGTCATTACTCAGGTCCTTGTTTCCAGAGCACCTGAGTATTTAGTCACCATTCTCAGGCTGGGATTGCTGAATCTATTTACAGTCACGACGGGGCTAGAGAATACAAAGAAACACTGAAGGAGATCACCCGATTCCACACATATTCCCTGATTCTCTATTATATGAAAGCAGCCATACCTCTTCTCAATGATTAGGCTCAGTTTCACCTGCCAAGACTGTGACACCTCTTCTTGCTATTGATGAAGGGACACAGGAACCCAAAATGCCCATGTGGCAGCCATTGCTTATAAATTCTTGGGGACTCTAGCTCTGTCCCCTGGTGAAAATGTGACCTTTTGGCGGATCAGAACCTGCAGAGTTGAAGAGGACCCCCCAGTGGGTCATAGGGAATCGTGGTATGTTGTGCTACTCTGGCTTCCAGTACTTGTTCCCCGACCCAAGAAAAGATCTCTGGGTCAGTGCATGCAATCCATCCCAGAATGGTATCTGTATTAGGGTTCTCCAGAGAAACAGAACCAATAGGATATGGCATTTACATATTTATCCCTTCCCCAGAAGAAGATGTAAATCGCTTGAGTGATTTTTACTCTTCTTGATATCCTGTAAAATAAGTACCATAATGCAAAATTAACAATACCCAAACACTATGATATAAATTCAGTTATCCCATGCCACATGATTAGGGAATAAAGAAAGAAAGAAAGGAAAATTGCTGAAGGCTTGCTCCGGCTGAGCCAGGAGTCCCTGACGGTGTCAGTGAATGAGAGAGCCCTGAAGATTCTTTTCCAACCACCTGCCAGGCAGTTCTGCCTTGTTGGTTCTCAGTATCTTTATTTATAGGCAACAATTTAAAGATTCTCATAAAGGAATTTTTGAGCAGAGATCCCGACGCAGGCCTCAATCCCAGGACCCTGAGATCATGACCTGAACCGAAAGCAGAGGCTTTAACCTACTGAGCCACCCAGGCGCCCTACAGTTTTATTTCTTATATTAAGCCCTTTATATAACCATTCAAGAGCCCTGGCAATCTCCTGCACAGAGCTGCAGGAGATTTAAAGGGAAAGTACAAAAAATACACTCTTAAGGACTGTAAGGGAGTCTCAGTTTGGCCTAGAGCATCCTGAGGCCCTGTCAAGAGTAATGTGCTTTGCTTTTTGGATAAAGACCAATGAGTAAAAAGAGGAGATGCCAGTTCCGCACCGTTGGCAGGAGTGAGGCTCAGACTGCCCTTTCCTCGTGGTGACCATGTCAGGCCTCGTGGGGTTATTTTCTGGTGGCAGGAGCTGTGCTTTTACTGCTACCTTCTCACTGGGACTTATGGAAGTCAGTGAGTTTTCCTGTGAGGCGGGAGCTGTGCTTCTACTGCCATCTTCCCCACGGTGACTCCGTCAGCTTGAGAGACCCGGAAAGCTCACAACAGAAAATGGAAAGACAAGAGGAATTATGAATACAAATGTATTCCTAATGAAATAAAGAGGAAATTGTCATGATGCTTGCAGCTCTTGTTTCTATAACTGGTCACTTGGATGCAGCTGGTATTTGTAACTATCTTCTACTATGAACTCTGTTCCCTTTACCTTCAGCAAGTACTTCATCTGATCATAGCTCTTTAACCGGTGGTGTGACTCAAACCTTCCTTCCTAAAGGGTCTGGACCATTAGTAGTCTTGCCTGGATTAGGTTGTTACAGTTTTCCACTGACTTTAGTCACAGGACATGGTAGTATGGAAAGACACACTAAGGGATCACCTATATTCCAAACACTCTTCTATTCCTTTTTATTCTGCCTTCCTTGCTGTGAAGTAGTAGTCCAGTTCCCCTTTAGTTATCAGGTCAATCACTCCAGCAGTCACCATAACTCCTTTTATTGCCTTTGATTCAGAGACATGAGGAGCCCAAAGTGGCCAGGTGGCAATCTTAGCTTCCAGTCAATGGAATCATTGTTTGACTCCTGGCAGAAGTATTCCTCCCTCTGGGACTAAGACCTCTAAGGCAGGAAAGCATGAGGGCATAAGAACAGGAACAAAAGATTTTGCTAGTGCATCACGGATTAATAGTGAATGGTGCCACTCCCATTTCTTGATTCCTGAATCCAGAAATCTTGTCTGTGGGAGAAATAGCATCATATATTGAACACTAGTTCAGCCTTCTGGTGAGCCTTCCCCAGTTCTGCAAGGTATTGCTACCTAGCTGGCACTGTAACTTAGTCTTGAAAAGGCTGTCCCCCCTTGTATTAAGACAGCTGTTTCAAGATGGTGGGGAGCATGGAAACACTAGTGAATTACATGACCATGGGCCCATTGCCACACTTCTTTTTCTGTGAGTTCCTTGATCAGAAGCAATGCTGTGTAGACTACAATAATGGTGAATAAGGCAATCTGTAAGTACCTGGATGGTGGTTTTGGCAGAAGTTATTGTGTGCAGGGAAGGAAAATCTCTATCCAAATGGTCTACTCCAGTAAGGATAAAATGTTGCTCCTTGCATGATGGAAACAGCCCAGTGTAATGAATCACCTGACATGAAGGTAGCTGGCTGATTACCACAGAGAATGGTGTCATACTGGTGCCACTGGACACTGGGCAATTAATGGTAGCTGTAGCCTGCTCATCCTTGGTGAGTGGAAGTCTGTGTTGCTGAGCCCAACTGTAACGGCCGCCTTGTAACCATAGCTACTTTGTTCATGAACCCACTGGGTCATGATGGTTGGTTGGGGAAACAAGCTGACAGGTATCTACAGAATGGGTCATTCTATCAGCTTATTTTAAAATTTAAATTCAATTTATTTAACATATACTGTATTATTAGTTTCAGAGGTAGTTGCATATAACACCCAGTGCTCATTACAGCAAGTGACTTCCTTAATGTCCGTTGCCCAGTTACCCCATTCCCTACCCACCGCCTCTCCAGGAACCCTCTGTTTCCTAGAGTTAAGAGTCTCTTATGGTTTGGCTCCCTCTCTGTTTTTGTCTTATTTTATTTTTCCTTTCCTTCCCCTATGTCCATCTGTTTTGTTTCCTAAATTCCACATATGAGTGAAATCATATGGTATTTGTCTTTCTCTGACTGACTTATTCCACTTAGCATAACACCCTCTAGTTCCATCCACATCATTGCAAATTACAATATTTCATTCTTTCTGATGGCTTAGTAATATTCAATTGTACATATTCTATCTGCTTATTAAAATCCTTTTCTGAGGTATCCTTTTGGTGAGCATTCACATGGGACACAAATATTCTCATGTTTCATCTAGAGAGGTCTATCCACACGCCTCTTTCCCAGATTTCATTCTAACTAATTTTTGAATAATGTCCCTTTGAAGTCCCTGACCATATAGCCACAGCCCATGAACTATTATGTAATTCCACATCTGGCCATTTCTTCTTCCAAAGGGAAAGCCCAGGGGGTCTGCCCATGTTCTGCCCACTGTGGGGGGGGTGTCCCTTCACCATGGCCTTCAGGGTTGTCCCAGAGAGAGGCTGCAGTGCTGCTGCCGACCACGTCCAGCCCTGCCAGCATATCGTGCAGAACCATCTGGAAACCAGGCCTTCATCCTCTCTTCCTCTGTCCGCTGATAACAGGAAATTCCTGTGAGGCTATATGTGCACGTGGAAGGCGGAGAAGGCCGTAGAGCAAGAGTGGGACTTCAGACATTTGGGCCACTTCTTCATATAACTTATTTCAGGGCCTGCTCAGGTCTAATCTTGTAAATATCATTTCTGTTTGATGGAGTGTCAGTGCGCAAGCCCACTTTGTGAGTTGGTGGGTCAGAGAACACCCAGTTCATGACAGTTAGCTCAGGTCATGTGGTAACTTGGTGGCCCGCAAGTAAACATTCACCCTCTATTCAGGCCCAGTAACAGGCCAGGAGCTGAGCTAGTTCTCAAAGGGAAAGTAGTTATTTGAAGGTGATGGCAAAGCCTTGCCCCCAAATCTTAAAAGCCTGCTTTGCAATTCATCGCTAGGGACTTGTCAAAGGCTCCAAACATCTTTGTCTGACATGGACACTTCAAGCACTATTGGACCTGCTGGATCATAAGGCCCAAGTGAGGAGCTTGCATAGCGGCCTAGACCTATGGCAGAGCCTTTTCTTCTGGGCCCCACCTAAACTTAGCAGCGTCTCAGGTCACTTGGTAAATGGACTAGAGTAAATGGACTCGAATGAGGAATATGTTGCCTGTAAAATCCAAAGAGGTCTTCTGCCCAATTTTTGACATGATTATCTGTTTTTTGGTTGTTGAATTTGAGAAGTTCTTTATAGATTTGGATATCAGCCCTTTGCCTGTAGTGTCATTTGTGAATATCTTCTCCCATTCCATGGGTTGCCTCTTTGTTTTGTTGACTGAAAGGGGGGACCTAGAGGGGGAGACAAACCATAAGAGACTGTGGAGTCTGAGAAACAAACTGATGATTAACCATATAAATTAACATATGATTAGCCATATAAATTTTCATTGCTGTATCAGGAGCCTTCTTAAAAGGTAACTGAGGGGCGCCTGGGTGGCTCAGTTGGTTGAGCGACTGCCTTCGGCTCAGGTCATGATCCTGGAGACCTGGGATCGAGTCCCACATCGGGCTCCCTGCTCGGTGGGAAGCCTGCTTCTCCCTCTCTCACTCCCCCTGCGGTATTCCCTCTCTGGCTGTGTTTCTCTGTTTCAAATAAATAAAAAATATTTAAAAAAAAAAAAAAAGGCAACTGACCTCCCATTCATTTGTATTCTTGGTCTCTAAATTGATTTAACTTGGGAATTGATTGAAGGACTGTGATCCATTGCTTTTGTGATTTGAGTTAGACTTTCTGTTGACTTGATGTAGAAATTTTTGCTTAGATATATCAAATAAGAATGTCTATTTCACTTCTAGGAACATTATGATTAGCTAACATCTAGGTATGCATGAGTCAGACTACTGTGATTGCTGCTTCCACAAAAATAAAATTGAATACAATGAAAGGAAGCCAAAAATGAAAAAAAAAATAGAAAACATAGATGTAAAAATGAAAATTAAAGAAGACTTAAGGAATTGATAAGAAATTAGCTGAAAAGGAAAAAAATGTGTCAAAGATTTTTATTTATTTATTTATTAAATTTATTTATTTATTTGAGAGAGAGAGAGAGAGATCACAAGTAGGCAGAGAGGAAGGCAGAGAGAGAGGAGGAAGCAGGATCCCCGCTGAGCAGAGAGCCCAATGGGGTCCTGGATCCCAGGACCCTAAGATCATGACCTGAGCCGAAAGCAGAGGCTTTAACCCACTGAGCCACCCAGGCGCCTAAAGATTTTATTTATTTATTTGAGAAACAGCGTGAGAGAGAGAGAGAGAGAGAGAGAGAGAGAGAGAGAACAAGTGGGGTGAAGGGCAGAAGAAGACTCCCTGCTGAGCAAGGAGCCTGATGCAGAACTCTATCCCAGGACCCTGGGATTATGACCTGAGCCGAGGTAGATGCTTAACTGACTGAGCCACCCAGGTGTCCCAGGAAAAAAAATTTAAACTGAAAGATTTGAGAATCATGAAAAAAAAAAACCCACAAATACTATATATATATTTTTCCCCCTAGCACTGGAGTTTTGCACTTCTGTGTAATCAGTAAACTTGGTATTAGCTGGATGTTCTTGCTGATCTTCTGGGGGAGGGGCCTGCTACGTTGATTCTCAGGTGTCCGCGCCAGCAGAACTGCAGCACTGTTGCCAGGGCGCCGGGCTCCGTAAGTGGCTTCTGATTGTTTTATGTGGCTTTTGTTCCCTAAAGGCTTTCAGCACGGATTTGGGGGATGAAAATGGCTGCTCTCCAGCCCCAGAGCTCAATTTTCATACCCTTCTCCCCCACTCTTCAGTGTGCCCTCACAGAAAAGCAGTCAATCACTCTTGTCTCCCTGGTTTCTATCCACACTCTGTCTGTGACCAGGCATATTCATCTCAGGCACGAGACCTTGTTTCTAGTCTCCAAACTTTGCAGACTCTTGCAGCACACACCCATGCCATGCCTCCCAGGGAAGGGGGAGGGGCATCTTGCTGCAGTTCTGTTTCTTGCTGGGCCCCTACTTGGAGAACGGTCACCCAACCAGGCTGAGGTTCATGGTTTATGGCAACACCAAGCAGAAAGCCCATGCCTGGGCTCTCTGCAGCTGGCTTCCTTGCCACCCTCAGGCACCCCATTCTTTCTGTAACCCCTGAGATCCTGAGACCATACTGTCCCACCTATAATTTTGCAATGCTTCATCACCTGAGTGCCTTTTGGGCAGGGAAGTCCCTCACTGGAATAGACCTCTAAAAGTTCTGATTTTGCACTCTACTGCTTATATAAAGATTTTATTTATTTATTTGACAGAGAGAGATGACAACTAGGCAAAGAAGCAAGCAGAGAGAGAGGAGGAAGCAGGCTCCCTGCCGAGCATAGAGCCAGATGCGGGTCTCGATCCCAGGACCCTGGGATCATGACCTGAGCTGAAGGAAGAGGCTTTAACCCACTGAGCCACCCAAGCACCTGGCATTCTACTGCTTATATCACTTTCTGGTACCTGGCTTATGGAGGCTTCCTTCCCTCTGTGGTTTATCTTCCTACATATGGCCTTTGACTCACTTCTCTACACCTACCTTGCAAAAAGTGGTCCCTTTTCTATTTGTAGAATGGCAGCAATTCTTTCTCAGATCTCTGGTTGCAATCATAGGTATTCAGAATGATTTGATAGATACCTAACTGAATTCTAGGGACCAAACAAAACTAGGGCCCCCCACTTCTCTACCATCTTTGTTCTCTCTCCTTTCCCTCCTGATGGGCCATACCATGATGCTGCTGTGATGGGAGAGCCTCTCCCAGTCCCTCATTTTTCAAAATTATTTTGGCTATTCTAGGCCATCTGTTCTCCCATATATATTTTAGAATTAACTTGTCTATATTTACAAAAATGCATCTAGGATTTATATTGGCATTGCTTGAGCTACATTTCAGAAATTTTGACCTGTAGTAAGTTTATTTGGGGGGCATATGAGTAACTCAGTTGGTTAAGCATCTGACTTTCGCTCAGGTCATGATCTCAAAGTCCTGGGATCAAGCCTCATGTTGAGCTATGCTCATCAGGGAACCTGCTTCTCCCTCACCCTCTCCCTCACCCCTGCACCTGTGGTCTCTCTCAGATAAATAAAATCTTAATAAAAAATTCATTTTCATTCAGTTCAGATATTTTCCAATTTCCTTCATGATTTCTCCTGTCACCCATAAGTAAAAGGTGTGTTGATTAATGTCCATATATTTGGATGAATTTCCCCCAATATATTTTTGTCGTTTTTTTCTAATTTACTTACATTTTGTTCAGAGAATTTTCCTTGTGTAATTTTAAACCTCTTAAATTTCTAGACACTTGCTTCATAGACCAGCATAGTGAATTTACCATGTGCACTTGAAAAGAATGTGTATTCTGGGGCACCTGGGTGGTTTAGTTGTTTAAGCAACCTGTTAAGAGACTGACTCTTGATTTTAGCTCAGGGAATGATCTCAGGGTCATGAGATTGAGCCCTGCCTCAGGCTCTACACTGGATGTGGAGATTGCTTAAGATTCTCTCTCTCGCTCTCCTCCTCCCCCACCCCCTGCTTGTGTGCACATGCTCTCTCCCTCTAAAAAGAAAAAAATGTATTCTGCTACTGTTGGGTGTAATGTTTTATAAATGTCACATAAGTCAAGCTGGTTGATACTACAACTCAAGGCTTCTATATCTTTACTGATTTTCTATCTACTTGTTCCATCACTTAGTGAGAGAGAAGTGTTGAAATTATCCACAAATAATGGATTTATGTATTTCTCCTTTTAACTGCCAGGTTTTTTTTTACCTTGTGTTTATTGTATTTTTATTATCCTGTGCAATTAAGATTGTTATTTTTTTTGAAAAGTGTCCCTTTCTTATTATTATGAAATGTCTCTCTTTATCTCTAACAGCATTTTTTTGTCTTCAGCCAACTTCCTCTGATGTCAATTCAGCAATTTTTCTTTCTTACAATTAGTGTTTATGTAGCTAACATTTACCATCCTAGTATCTTAATCTATATGACTTGCTTAAAGAATGTTTCTTGTAGACACCATATGATTACACTTTACTTTTTAAACCAGTTTAATAATCTCTACCTTTAATTGGTGTATTCAGGCTATATAAATTTTTTATAATTATTTTTATAGCTGGATCTAATGTGACATCTTGCTATTGGTTTTCTGTTTGTGTCATCTGCTCATCATAACATTCTTTTTTCTCTTTCTGTGCCTTCTTTGGTTGAATATTTTGTCTTCTCTACTGGCTTACTACTAATAACACTCTTTTAAAAATTATTTAGTTGTTGCTGTGGGGTTTACAATATACATCATTAAATTGTTACATTCTGTTTTCAAATAATATAATATTTAATTTATTAACACTTCACATAAAATAAAAGAATCTATTCTAGATATGCACACTAAAGTGAATTGGGCTATAAGACCATAAAATCTGGGATTTATTCTACAGGTATTTCAAAAGCAAAATTGGGATAAACAAAGCAGGGATGTCAAAATCTTGATGTGTACTGAACGTGGATGATGGGAGTTCATAATTATACTCTTTTAACTTTTATATGTATTTGAAATGTTCTGGAACATTTTGATGAATTTTTTAAAGGCCTAGACATTTTTATAGGTGATTTCACAAATTTATTTTCAAAGCAATACTGAAAATCGAAGAGAAAAAAGGAAAAGAATGTGAAGGGAATAAGAGAAGGAATCAGAAGAGGAGAAGAGGCAGGGCCAGAGTGACTTACCTAGCAGGCACTATCATGCTATCATGCTTACCTATCATGCTTCTTTATCAATGGTAGGAAATTTGAGTTTCATTAATTTGTCCTTTAGCTCAAAGGGAATGTCTTAGTGTGCTGCTAGACTGTTGTACCCCTAAAAATATCAGCAGTGTGGCAGCCCTCTAAATATTTATGGATCTTTTCTCCCATATTCTGACATGCTTTCACAATACTTATCATTTCTTGTTCTCTAGATTTAGTTAGCTTGCTTCCATCAACATGGTGGACCAATGTGAAATTCTGAGGAGTGTCAAGATGATCAAATTATTTTCATACTGTATTTTAAAGAGAAGAGTTAACATAATTTTGAAGCAAGATTTTGGATATACTGGAAATAACAATGCAACTTTCCCTTAAATTAGTAATATTGCAAAAGATGTGACTTGTTGTAAAAATTTAAAAGTAAAATAATGTGACTCTAACAAACTAATTTTAAAATATAATACAGAATCTTAATTTACTGGTAAAACAGTGAAAAGTGGCTTATTCAAAAAAATAAATTGGGACAACTGGCTAGCCAATTGAAAAAAAAATATGGTTGGATTCCTATTTCATTCCTTATAATAAAATAAAGTCCAGATTTAAACATTAAAACTGAAACCAACATAAACACAGAAAATAGAAAGGCTTCTCTCAAAGCAATCTCAAGTAAAAATACAAACCCAGTAAATAGAATATTAGATTGATAAATTTGACTATAATCAAATTTAACCTTGTTTTTTGTTGTTGCTTTTACAAAAATACTTTCAAAAGGGAATTAATAAGTGGAAGCATTTGCATTTTCTCTATATATGGACATATATACTTAAAACATGTAAATCTTTCTCTGACTTATCTTCTAAAACTAGGTTTAATCAGATTGTTCTCTTGGTTCATTGTTCCTTTTCCTATGGTTCCACTTGGCAGCCTTTTCCTCTTTCTGTCCCTGGCTGACACATTGTTAGACTCTCTCCTCATCTATCCCTGGAGTGCTTTAGAGAGATGACCACAAAGTGACAGGAACACACAAGTAGAAAACTTAATATTTCACAAAGAAGTGCTTTTCCAAAGATGAGATATTTGACCTTTATTGAGAGAAAAATAGGAGTTTCCCAGGACCAGGGAGTGGGGGAAGGTGGTAAACAGCATTTTGGGAATGGGAATTGCATGTATAGATGTGCAGTCATGACATAGCCAAGTATATTCAAAGTACAAAATAGCCAGAGGATGCAACATGTGCAAAGCATAAGGGAAAATGATATCGGAAATGTTGTTTGACTCAGTTTACAAAGAGTGGCATTCAGAAGCTATGTGGACCATATACAGAAGTTGTCTGATTAGACGTGTTTTCAAGAGACAGGATTTCCAAAAAACACTGAAAGTAGACTGAGAAGAAGACAAATTGGGGACAAAAACTTGGCAGTACTAAAGGGAGCATTATGAATGCACATACTTTAAATATTCAAAGTTGAATTTTGAGCAAGAACTGCTTTGAATATTTAAAATATGTGCATTTATAAGCTCCCTTTGTTACTGCCCAGTTTTTGTTCCAGTTTGTCTGAATGGGAAGAGATCAGAGAGGAAGACAAACCATATAAGACTCTTGATTGTGGGAAACAAACTGAGCATTGCAGAAAGGGAGATCGGTGGGAGGATGGGGTAACTGGGCGATGGAAATTAAAGAGGGCATGATATGATGAGCACTGGGTGTTATATTCAACTAATGGATCATTGAACACTATATCAAAAACTAATGATGTGCTATACCTTGGCTAATTGAATTAAAGTAAATTAATTAATTTAAAAAGAGGACTAAAGTTTTATTTTTACTTTTCCTAATCAATTTAATGCAGTTAATTATTAATTATGTCATTCAAATATTTATTCTGTATTAGACATTGTTCCAGGTATTGGGATACAACAGCAAAACAGATCAAAACCACCTTGACCTCATAGAGATTATTTTCTGATATTTAAAGCAAATATTCACAAGCATATCCGAGCTGCCAGTTAAAGCTAAAAGAGCAGATAAGACTGGCTAGAAAGCACAGAAGGAACAGGATCAGGAGTTTTGATTAAAGAAATCATTTCTTTACACTTTAACGAAAGTTCATTTCTTTCTCTCTTTGGTTATCAAATAAACCCAAGAGATTGGGTGGGATAAACATTATTATCATTTTCCTTTTCAGATTTTGGAGCAGAGTGTTAAAAACATTTGAGTAATTTCATCTCCTTTTTACATTGCTTTTAATCGGAGTAGGCACTGTTGCTACAGGGAATCCCATCCTGCACATAGCCATCCTCTGGGCACTGATGGGATGTCGTATCGCACCGCTCCGGAAGATCACATTTATTGACCTGATGCCTATATCAAAGTTCCCCTGATGACATGAATTTGGCAGTCTGTTCTGTGCTTATCATTGGGGAAACATTTCCATAATTCCAAATCCCAATCCCAATCAAAATCACATAAATACCCAACTGCTGATAAGTGCAATAGCAAGTTCTTAACTGACTGAGCCACCCAGGCACCCCTGGAACAGCAAGTTCTTGTCAACAACAAGAAATGCATTCTCTGCACCTTTGAGAGGTTATTTTGGAAGTAAATGAAGTCTGGTTCCTCAGATGCCTCTCTCCTGCTTTTCTGATGAGTCATATTTGTGCTCAAACAAAACAAAACAAAGCAAAACAACAACAACACAAAGAGGACTAACTTGGAGGAAATGGAGCTTTATTTGCTGCTTAAAACAAGGAACAGTAGACAGGAAGATGTCAGGAATTACCTTTGCTTAATGGCAATGTTTCTGATGTTTCTGATACTGACAAGAGAAGGTCCCGGCATTTTTCTGCACACTGTCAGAAATGTGCTCAGTTTCAGGCATGTAATAATATTCCCACTGCCAAGAGACTAAAATTTATGCATAGGATATTAAATTAGAAGCATTTTCCTAACCTGAAGACTGCGCCTTAGTTCTCCTTGGGACCAAAATGTTTTCTAAGGCACACAAATGCAGCAGTTGACAGTAAGAACAAAATAGACAAAATAAGACTCACAACTAGTAGCAAGAAAACTTTTTTGGCAGATGCTGGGCCACTGTCAACACTGCCTCCATAGCCTCTGTGCAGGCAATAGGGTGGGGACCACCCATAGCCACAGTGGCAGTGATGTTTATTATTGCAGACCCCCCTCATGTTGCAGGTCTCAGCCAGGCAGACTTGTGACAAGAGAGACAAACTGACACACTTCTTGTGTATGCAGATCTTTCCTGGACCACACATGGTGCCATCTTTTACTTCACCAACATCAGATGTGTCCATTCCTAAAGGATAGTCAGTGCTCCAGCAGGTGACACCATTGATGTGAGTTTGCTGCAAAGTAGAGTGATCTCTCAGATGGGGAATAGCTCTCACGTTCTCACACTGAACTCTTCCACAAAAGATATCCGAGTCATTACACTTCAGGTATGTCGTGCCATTTACGCCACAGTGGCCAAAATGGTTTCCCAGGGAGTTGATTTCTTTATAGCAACTCTGAGGTGCACTCTTTGCTCCTTCACCAAAAATCTCCCTGCACTGGCTGTCAAGGTTATTACATCTCTTTTGATAGCAGTAGGCATTGTCACCACAGGGAATCCCATCCTGCACGTACCCATCTTCTGGGCATTGATGGGATGTCCCGTCGCACCACTCTGGAAGGTCACATTTATTGACCTGATGTCTACAGAGTTCCCCTGATGGCACAAATTTACAGTTTTTGCAACAAAGCCCAAAAGCACAAGCAGCCCCAGGCCTCAAAGTGCAGTCCAACCGACAACAGGGATCCTGTTGACACTGCTTTACAGATCCACAGTCACATTCTTCTTCTCCTTCAACTATACCGTTGCCACAGTGTTTCAAAATAAAGACTTCTTCTGGACGGGGAATGTTGTGCAGACAGGATCCCTGGTTTAGAGTGGTTTTTGTAAAATCGGTATAACTACAATTGGTGAATTTCTGTCCTGGTACTCTGATAGCATTCATGATGCAACCACCTTCTTCACATAAACAGAATTCTTCATCATGCCGCATACCCAAACTATGTCCTAACTCATGGGCCACAGTGAGGGCAAAAAGAGACCAGGGGTCTCCTTGGAAATTATTAACCCCACAATCAATAGGTGGACGACATATTCCTGCAACATAGGCTATACCAAGCACACTTATAAGTGAATCTTTTATGAAAAAATGTGCAACATCATACTGTAGCTGGGAAAGACTGATTTGTTTCCACTGAGAGAAAGCCTCCAGAACCTGTTCTATGTTCATCATTGGGAAAATATTTCCTTGATTCCAAATCTCAATCCCAATCAAAATCACATAAGTACCCAACTGGTGATAAATGGAATCCACTATGTTGATAACAAGAAATACATCCTCCTGCACCACTGAGAAGTTGCTTTGAGAATAAATTAAGAAATTGTGATCTACCACCACAACCATCTCCAGAAACCATGAGTGGCTCCGCCATTTATCATTAGAATTTTGTTTCAAAGTTGACTTCTTAACCTCTTCAAATTTCAACTGATGAAGCGCTTTCTCCTTCTTTGTTAAGCCACATCTCATAGGTGGGAATTGTGTCTCATGAGTGTTTGCCTCATAAACCAAGTGTTCAAATTTGGTAGAGTGTTTGATGGGCTCAATTTCATAAGCAAGGTCATTAATTTGTAGCATCCCTCGAAAACCTCCAGAACAGGTACTGAGGGCAACCAGGGACTCAGGGATTCCTTCCACATAACCATGATAGTAGCAGTCATCAGGAACAAAAGGCTGATCCTGATGGAGGGCATGCTGGTCCGTGTAGGTGAATACTGGGAAGTGTTTGGAAACCAAGAACTTCTTGACCCTGATGTGGACAATGTGTCTCTGGCCCCCAAACTGCAGGCTGTAGGAGAGCCAGCCTGGGGTTTTTACACTTCTGCCCCTACCGGTCACCTTCATGGGGATCACCACTTCTGCAGATCTCAGGTACTGGAAGGGTCCAGCCTGAGAGAAGCCAGAAGGGGATAAAGACATTCCAACCCAGAACAGCAGAACAACTCTCATGAGCACCTCAGCCTCAGCAGCCACCATCATGGAGCTGCCATTACAGAGCCATCTGTCCAGAGAAAAAGCATGAGGCACTGCTGGTCTGGTTGCTCCAAATTGATCATTGTGTAGAGCTGACCTTTAAGGATCTGTGTCCTGGCAGAATTGGGCATCAGAGCTGCAGTGCTGAAAGTGAAAATAAAAGGGTGGGGAGGCAGTGGGACTGGTTAAGGAAAGTGGGAAAGAGCCAAATGGCAAACAAGCAATTAATGAATCAAGAAAATGCTTTGGATTTTCTTTCAATAAATGGAGGTGGGCATTTAAAGGGGTATAGATAAGACAATATTGGCCATATGTTGATAATTGTGAAAATTAGATGATAGGTACTTGGGTTTTCAATACACAATTATCTCCATCCACGTAGGTGATACGAAAATCTCCACAATAAAAAGTTAAAGCAAAACTAAATAGACTTCAGAGTAGGGGGCCTCTATATCTCCATTTGTCCAAGACCATGTTGGTTTATGCCTGTTGTCCCTGCATAACTATTGATACTTTCCCTTTTTGACTATCAGAACTGGAAAGATCAAGAACAATCACAGTTATTATGTCAGTTTGCATTGGTCTTATTATTTGCTTTAATCTTTCTTTACTGCAAGTTATTTACTTGTGTCCTGGCTTCATCTGCCTTCATAACTCTACTGGACTGCAAGGTCACTGAGTGCAAGGTTTATGATTTTAACTCATTTTTGTATCCCCTTTAATGCCTAGTATAGTACTTTACACAATGAAAAATGAAAAAAATGTAAGGAGAGTGCTGGAGTACTTGGATTATAGACAAATGCTACTTAAAATGTATTTGTATTTGATTATTATTTTTAGAAAAGGAAAAATATTCATAAAAAGCAGACATCTTTTAAATGAATGGGGAGAACAATTCCGTTATCTATAAAAGAATATCAGACAAAAGAAAATGCCTTATGAAGAGAAGATGAGAATCCATAAAGTTTAAAGGCTCTGTCTTCTTGGGGCAGAATCGCAGAGTGCCTGGAATTTTAGGATTGCCAGGGAAAATTCCTAATGTTCTCTCAGATATATTTACCAACAGCTTTTGACAGTGGGTAATTTTTGTTCCTGGCATGCATTGTGCCTAGCAACACTCACCCATTTCTATATGCATTAAACAAGTATTTGTGTGTTTGGAGCATATGAAGTACAGGACATTGTGCTAGATACTAGGGATTTAACATAAAAATAGAGAGCATTAAATGAATTACCAATTTAGTTTTGATGATTTTTGTTTGAAAAAACTCAGAAATTTGTGGTAGGAGCAAGAATGAGCTTTAAGGGATCTATAAGATTTTACTTAAATTTTTTAAATGTTTTGTGCCTTTTTGCTGAGGAGAGTATCGGCAGACTTCATCTAGTTGCAACTGAGTGACAAAAATGAGAGTAAGAAGCACTGAGTTTGTGGAAAAACAGACAAGCAATCAGACCATTATAATATATCTGAACCAGATTAATCTAAGGCCAATAAAGGTTATGATTTAGGGACTCTTAGTATATAGGCCTCCATAAACTCCTGAGAGATTTTTAGCAATGCAATTTATGAACGTCATTAACATAAGAGTGTTTAAATTAGCCACTAAACAGGAAAATTTGAAATGCCCTGAAATATTATAACTCCTATATTATGGCTTGATAAACATTTTCTGAAATTCAATTATTTATGTGATTGTTTTGTTACCAATAACAAGTTGTGAGGCTGAATTTTTTCAAACAAACAGAACAAAACCTGGATTAATTCTGTAACATAATTTTTCTACTTCTCTATCAAAACTACCATACACTACTACTACAGGGGGAAAAAAAATCTCAAAACAATATCTGTAAAAATCTTAAAAATGAACAATCAGAACTGGAAGGGTCTGTCTTGGCTCCCCACCCTAAGAAATGGAGACCAGAAATCAGCTGATATTTCAGACCCTGCTATGCTTTATTGCTTTCTCCCACGCATTGCATTTACACATCCCTAATATTCTGAGTTTCCTCATTATATATAGTGTCAGCTGAAAATACATTCTGACTGCCTTTCAATCGCAGATTTAAATAGTTAACTAAGTAGGCTCCATCTTTTCCTTTTTAATATACATTATTTAAGTTTATTATTTACTCTAGATTTGCTGTGCTGGTAGATAGGGATAATGTGTTGACCTGAACAATATCCTTAGCATTGACCTGCCTTGGTTCCATCTAATGGATGCACCTTTATTCCAAGGTGTAAGTAGCTCATAAGGGATCAGCAAAGTTCATAGACAAATTTGACTATATGAAAACTTCCAAGAACAAAGATTTCTGAGTTGGGTGAGATCCTAACTTCCAAATTTTCTCTCTGTAGCTTCCTTTGTATGTTTGTTATTTATTATGGAGTGGAAATTGTTGTGGATGAGAGGATGGAAAGTAAGAAGAGCCAATAGAAATAGAGCATTGTAGAGAAGGCTGCTAAACTCTATAAACTATGTCCTATCATTAATTTATTCTTGGAGCTCATCTTGAGAACAGGTAACAATAGGAAAATTCTTCAAAGAATCTTTGAGCCATACTTCCCATTATATTATTCTTAAAACCTTAAAGACCCAAACTCCTAAAGGAACATCACCCTTTAATACTATGAAGTAGTGTCATCAAAAATCCATATTCTCTAACATTATTGGAATCCTAAAATAGACAACAGCCCTCCTCTATATGTTTTATCAGCTCTTCCTTTCCCTACAGCGATTTCAGATTCCTAAAGACCTCTCCCTGTGCATCTCCCCTCTTACCCCATCATGCTATATGCACTGTTTGCCCATCTGTCTTTCAGTGTCTGACTTGTTAGAGAGTCATGAAATCAATTTAATGGGTCCTTACCTGCAGTTTTTTCTTTAAAGAAATTTATAAAAACATCAGAGAACATTCCTAGAAATTCCTTAGCAGCTCATACATATGGTGCCAAAATTTGGAGGTGTTTGTGTACGTGTGGTCACTGGATCACAGTATAAAATGGATTTCTGGGTGCCTGGGTGGCTCAGTGGGTTAAAGGCTCTGCCTTCAGCTCGGGTCATGATCTCAGGGTCCTGGGATGAGGCCCACATCGGTCTCTCTGCTCGGCAGGGAGCCTGCTTCCTCCTTTCCTTCTGCCTGCCTTTCTGCCTACTTGTAATCTCTCTCTGTCAAATAAGTAAATAAAATTTAAAATAAAATAAAATGAATTTCTTACTCTTCAACACAGTAAAATATATATTATATATATATATATGTATGTATGTATATATATAGTGATGGCAAATCTAAAGACAAATGCTTTCTAGGATTTTCACCATTACAAACCTATCTGAACCCATAGCCATTTCTACCTCTCTTCTATCCCACTTCATATCCCAGTTCCAGCAGAATCCTTCTCCAGATTCAGTTCCATATCACATCTCTTACCTACATACGAACTGATTGTATTAATGTTCCCTACTTTCAACTCTGTTTCATCTGTTCCTTATTGGCAGTTAGGGTAACCAACTCACTCGTTCTAGTTTATCCAGGATTACCCTGGTCTGAAAACTGAAAGCCCCACATCCCAGCAATTCCTTCACTCAGGCAAACTGGAACACTTAGTCACTTTATCTGCGGAGTTTTATCCCTCTCCCATGCTCAAAAAGGAAGACAAAACAAACTTCACATTGGCCAAGGCATTACTCTGGGTACCAACACATTCAGAGACCCAAACTTGACAGATGACTTACCAACAGAAGAAACCATTGTTTTCATGGCTTTTCTTTCTTGATGGTTTGTTCCCACTTGGGAATGGACAAAGGTTGGTAGTTGACCTCACTTAACAAAGGGAAACAGAAGCCCTTCTCCTTTTATCTCTGAGGTGACAAAGTTCTAGATTTAGTTGCTTAGCAACAAGGATCTTTCACTTCAGAAACAATTGGCTGTCAAGGATGTCTTGCTCTGACTCCACTGTTTCTATACAACTTCAACATGATTGGAATTGGATAGCCTCCTCAGCTAAATGCTGTGTCCTCATACAGTGTAGCTTCATTCCTGCTTCATAATTTTGCTCATGCTACTGTGTTGGCCTACACTATGTAATTCACTTTTCACAATGGAACTAAATTATAGAGTAACTTTGTTGATCAAGATCAAATTCTACATTCAGTATCAAATATTTTCTGAATAATCTAGACAACACTGATGTGCTATCATTCCCTTTATAATTACCATATTCAATAATTTTTATTATAGTTATAATCTTGCTATCTTATATTTTATATGTAAGTTTTAAAAATTATATCACCTATTAAATTATGTTTTTGAGAAAAATATGCTCAAAATCATTTGCTAGAGAATTTATGACAGTATTTGGCAAAATATATAATCTATAAGATGACTTTAATTATATAAATATTACATAGAATAAAAATATTATGCTAACTCCGAGTAGATTCTATTTTAAAAGGATTCTTGGCCAACGAATCTTGCTACCTGCTAATTTAACTAGTAGATTCAGAGCTCTATAATTATCAAGTAGAAGCATTTTTTGTTAAAGATTTTATTTATTTGACAGAGAGGAGCACAGCCAGATGGGGAACACAAGCAGGGGGAGTGAGAGAGGGAGAAGCAGGCTTCCCACCGAGCAGGGAGCCTGATGTGGGACTCGATTCCGGGTCTCCGGCATCATGACCTGAGCCGAGGGCAGTTGCTTAACCAACTGAGCCACCCAGGCGCCCAAGTAGAAACATTTTTAATGACAGTTCCTTTCTATTCTCAGAAAAAGTTTCTTCTATTCATGTGGGATTTCTCAGAAATCTGCTGTAGAAGTGCTGACAGTACTGACTCCATCTTTGGCCCTTACCTTGTTCATGTCCCGGCAATGACTTCCTTTGGGGCTCCAAGTTCCATGTTCTTGTGTAGGTTAATGCATGCCCTGACCAGAATATGAGAAGCCTTCTGATCTGTCCTCTGGTGCACAGATGGTGCCATCTTAGATAACTGCCATTTGGTCTATAAAATCTGTGGGTTAAGGTCCCGACTTTGTGGAGAACAGTTGCACAATGCCAGGATCATTCTTTTTATTTTTTTAATTCTTTATTTAAATTCAGTTTGGTTAACATATAGTGTATTATTAGTTTCAGGGGTAGAATTTAGTGATTCATCATTTGCATATAACACCCAGTACTCATTATATCAAGTGCTCTTCTTAATGCCCATCACCCAATTACCCCATCCCCCTACCAACAACCCTCAGTTTGTTTCCTAGAGGATTCTTTACCAACCTCCTCCATTTTCTAACATCTGCTTAGGAGCTTCCTTTTCATAAACTGTTTCATTCATCCAGGCAAAACTAAGTCACTCCTGTCTTTTTTTTTTAAGATTTTATTTAAATTGAAGTGAGTTAATGGAGTATATTATTAGTTTCAAGGGTAGAATTTAGTGATTCATCAGTTGCATACAGTACCCAGTGCTCATTCCATCACGTGCCCTCCTTAATGCTCATCATCAAATTACTCCATCCCTCCACCAAACTCCCCCTCAAGCAACCCTCAGTTTGTTCCCTATAGTTAAGAGTCTTACTTATGGTTTGCCTCCCTCTCTGTTTTCATATTGTTTTATTTTTCCTTCCCCTCCTCTATGTTCTTCTGTTTTGTTCCTTAAATTCCACACATGAGTGAAATCATATAGTATTTGTCTTTCTCTAAGTGACTTATTTTGCTTAGCATAATACCTTCTAGTTCCATACACAGCATTGCAAATGGCAAGTTCATTTCTTTTGATGGTTAAGTAATAATCGTGTGTGTGTGTGTGTGTGTGTGTGTGTGTGTACATACCACATCCTCTTTACCATTCATCAATTGATGGACTCTGAGCTATTTCCATATTTTGGCTATTATGGACATTGCTGCTATAAACATTGGGGTGCATGTGCCCCTTCAAATCACATTTTTGTATCCTTTAGATAAATACCTGGGTCATTGGGTAGCTTTGTATTTAACTTTTTTAAAATTTAAATTCAATTAGCCAATATATAGTAATGATTCATTAGTTGCATATAACACCAAGTGCTCATCACATCACATGCCCTCCTTAATGTCCATCACCCAGTTAAAACATCCACCCACCCACCTCCCTTTCCACAACCCTCAGTTTGTCTCCCAGAGTCGAGCCTCTCATGGGGCACCTAGGTGACTCAGTCGTTAAGTGTCTGCCTTCAGCTCAGGCCATGATCCTGGAGTCCTGGGATCAAGCCCGGTAGCAGGGATTCCCTGATTGGTGGGATGCCTACTTCTCCCTCTCTCACCCCCCTCGCTTGTGTTTCCTCTCTAGCTATGTTTTTCTCAGTCAAATAAATAAATAAAATCTTAAAAAAAATAATAGTCTCTCTTGGTTTGTCTCCCTCTCTGATTTCTTCTCATTCAGTTTTCCCTCCCTTCCCCTATGATCCTCTGCCCTATTTCTTATATTCCATGTATGAGTAAAACCATATGATATTTGTCTTTCTCTGCTTGACTTGTTTCACTTAGTATAATGCCCTACAGTTCCATCTATGTTGATGTAGATGGTAGGTATTCATCCTTTCTGATGGCTG
The DNA here is from genome assembly GCA_004023965.1 of Spilogale gracilis. Lineage (NCBI taxonomy): Eukaryota > Metazoa > Chordata > Mammalia > Carnivora > Mephitidae > Spilogale > Spilogale gracilis. The sequence continues at coordinate 55,269 of PITA01008019.1, read as the reverse complement.
AGCAATATTCCTTTGTATATATCAACCACATCTTCTTTATCCATTCTTCTGTTGAAGGACATCTCTGCTCCTTCCACAGCTTAGGTATTGTGGACATTGCTGCTGTGGATATTGGGGTGCAGGTGCCCCTTCTTTTCACTACATCTGTATCTGCAATTGCTGGGTTGTAGGATACCCAATAATGCAATTGCTGGGTTGTAGGATAGCTCTATTTTTAACTTCTTGAGAAACCTCCATACTATTTTCCAGAGTGGCTGTACCAGCTTGGATTCCCACAAACAGTGTAAGAGGGTTGCCCTTTCTCCACATCCCTATCAACATTTGTTTTTCCTTATCTTGTTAATTTTTGCCATTCGAACTGGTATAAGGAGGGATCTCATTGTGGTTTTGATTTGTATATCCCTGATAACAAGTTATGTGGAACATTTTTTCATGTTTCTGTTAGCCATTTATATGTCTTCTTTGAAGAAGTATCTGTTCATGTCTTCTGCCCATTTCTTGACTGGATTATTTGTCTTTTGGGTGTTGAATTTGATAAGTTCTTTATAGATCTTGGATGACAGCACTTTATCTTTTATATCACTTTCAAATAGCTTCTCTCATCCCATAGGTTGCCTTTTAGTTTTGTTGACTGTTTCCCTTGTTATGCAGAAGCTTTTTATTTTTTATATATTTTTTTATTTTAAATTTATCTTATTTTTTCAGTGTTCCAAGATTCATTGCCCATGCCCCACACCCTTATGCATCACAAGTAAGTGAAACCATGTGATACTTGACTTTTTCTACTTGGCTTATTTCACTCAGCATAATCTCTTCCAATCTAGTCCATGTTGCTACAAAAGTTGGATATTCATCCTTTCTGATGGAGGCATAGTATTCCATTGTACATATGGACCACATCTTCTTTATCCATTCATTTGTTGAAGGGCACCTTGGCTCTTTACACAGTTTGGCGATCGTGGCCATTAGTGCAATGAACATTGGGGTACATATGGCCCTTCTTTTTACTACATCTGTATCTTTGGGGTAAATGCCCAGTAGTGCAATTGCAGGGTCGTAGGGTAGCTCTATTTTGAATTTTTTAAGGAATCTCCACACTGTTTTCCAAAGCGGCTGCACCAGCTTGCATTCCCACCAACAGTGTAAGAGGGTTCCCCTTTCTCCGCAGCCTCTGATTGCTGTTGCTAGGACTTCTAACACTGAGATACCACCTTACACCAGTCAGAAGGGCCAAAATTAACAAGATGGGAAACAACAAGTGTTGGAAAGGTAATATAGAGGACAGTAGGAGAAGGAAAGTAAATGGGAAGTAGGGTAATTCAGGGAGAGAAACAAAACATGAGAGACTTTGGACACCTAAACAAACTGAGGGACTTGGAGGGAGGGGGTGGGGGATGGGAGAGCCTGGTGGTGGGTACTGAGGGCACGTATTGCATGGAGCACTGGGTGTGGGGAATGAGCAATGAATCTTGGAACACTGAAAAAATAAAATAAATCTAAAGTTAAACAAAGTAAGATCTATTTAAAAAGTAAAAAAAAAGATTTATTTATTTTATTTTAGAGAGAGCATGAGTGGGAGGAGGGGCAGAGAGTCCTCAAGCAGACTCCCTAGTGAGCTTGGAGCCTGATGCAGAGCTCAATCCTAGGACCTTGAGATCATAATCTGAGCCAAAACCAAGAGTCAGCCACTCACCTGACTGAGCCACACAGATACTTCTATTTTTAATTTTTTGAGGAACCTCCATACTGTTTTCAAGTGGCCACACCTATTTGCATTCTTCCCAGCAGTCCAAGAGGGTTCCCCTTTCTCCACATACCAATATATGTGTTTTTCCTGATTTGTTAATTTTATTCATTCTGACTGAGAAACGCCTCTGTCTTAAGGAAGGTATATTAAAAAGGTCTTGTCTGCAACTGAACTTGGTGGGTAAAATTTGATCTTATTCCAGGGATAATTAACAATGAAAAAAACCTATCCCAAGACATGAGAGAGAAGGAAACTCCAGAAGCTCAATCTTGGAAAAGCCTGCTTCTGATAGAACAATATCCTGGGAGAAATATATTTGAAGAAGGATTGAAAGCTTCTAAAAGTAGTTTTGGCTTGATCTTTCTTGCTGAAAAAAGGAGTAATATTTATTTCTTTTAAAAATAGCGTTAAGGACTTCTGGTTCTGGAAAAGATAAACACTCATCTCTATTACTCTTGCTCAGTTTAAGTTAAAGCACCAACTTTATATATAAAACAAACATAAGAATGTTCAGAAAGGTGGAGCAAAGAATACAAACCAGCTAATGACACTGGGACCTAAAGAACAGCATGGCAGTGACTTCTCTGCATTTTCTTTTACTCCCATTGCAGTCTGGAGAAGCCTACAAGCTTGAAATAAAATAGACAAGGACAAAAAAGACACCCCCCAAAAGCCCCAAATCAAGTTAGCTGTCCCTAGCCAGAGGACCAAGAAATGAGCAGCCTAGACAGAAATCTTTTAGAAAATAACTATCCTGTGCTAGCCAAATTTCATGGAAAAATTGTAGCTCCACATGTATCCTTATTACCATAGGCCACATGAGGGGCTTAGACATCCAATCACACTCACTTCAAATGAGATCCTCAGCCCCTGCATTGGGATGGTGTCAGAGAAGATCAGATAGAATTCTGAGACTTTCATTCTCACCATGTAGTATTGAGGATCCCATTTGATGATTAGTGGAGGCCACTTGGGCAGCCATAATGAGGTATCGTTTAACCTCCCAGCAAGGGTGATGTCAGAAGAAGCCAAGAGGGGCAAGAGCGAATTTCCACAGCTTAACAATATGAACTTCTTCCTCTTGGCATGTCAAATGAAACTTGGACATCTACCACCATCTAGCAATAACAATGCAGTGCTTCCTCTGATAGTTCAGTATCAGAGAGGGACTGCTACTTAAACCCCAAAATATAACACCCAAAATGTTCAGAATAAAATGAAAACTTACCTGGCATACAAAGAACTAGCAAAGTTTCAATTTAAATGAGAAAAGACAATCTGTAGATATCAACTCTGAGATGATCAGAAATTATCTGATAAAGATTTTGAAACAGCATCCTAAAAATGCTTCAATGGACAATAACAAATATGATTCAAACAGTTGAAAAAATAAAAATTTGGAGAAAAATAAAGTCTCACTAAAGAAATACGAGAGAAAACAAAAATAACGAAAGCTTTATAACTGAAAAATTCAAAAAACCTGAAGCCAAAAAGTCACTGGATGGTCTCAACAACAATATAGAGAGTTCTAATAATAGGGGTGTGGAATCTTTTGGGTTTTCTACAAAAAGTATCATGACATCTGTGAAGAAGAGAGTTTGACTTCTTCTTTGCTAATTCAGATGCCATATATTTCTTTTTGTTGGCTATTTGATGAGGTCAGAACTTCCAATACTATGGTGAAATGTGGTTATAATGGGCATCCTTGTCATGTTCCTGACCTTAAGGGAAAAGCTCTCAGATTTTCCCCATTGAGAATGATATTTGCTGTGGGCTTTTCATGGGTGGCTTTTATGATATTGAAGTATGTTCCCTCTATCCTTATACTTTGAAGAGATTTAATCAAGAAAGGATACTATATTTTATCAAATACTTTTTCTGCATCAATTGAGAGGATCATATGGTTCTTGTCTCTTCTTTTATTAATGTGATTTATCACATTGCTTGACTTCTGAATGTTGGGCCACCCTTGCATACCAGGAATAAATCCCCCTTGGTCATGGTGAATAATCCTTTAAATGTACTGTTTGATTCTATTAACTAGGATCTAGAATATTTTTTTAAATATTTTTTATTTATTTGACAGAGAGAAACATAGTCAGAGAGGGAACACAAGCAGGGAGGGTGAGAGAGGGAGAAGCAGGCTTTCTGCTGAGCAGGGAGCCCGATGTGGGACTCGATCCCGGATCTCGGGGATCATGACCTGAGCCGAAGGCAGTCGCTTAACCAACTGAGCCACCCAGGCGCCCCGGATCTAGAATATTTTGACATCCATGTTCATCAGGGATATTGGTCTATAATTCCCCCTTTTGATGGGGTTCTGGTTTTGGGATAGAATGAATTTGGAAGTTTTCCTTCCGTTTCTATTTTTTGAAACAACTTCAGTAGAATAAGTATTATTTCATCTTTAAATGTTTGGTAGAATTCCCCTGGGAAGCCATATGGCCCTAGACTCTTGTTTTTTGGGGGAGGTTCTTGATTACTTCTTCAATTTCCCTGCTAGTTATTGGTCTGTTCAGGTTTTCTATTTCTTCCTGTTTCACTTTTGGTAGTTTCTAAGTTTCCAGGAAGGCATCCATTTCTTCTAAATTGTCTAATTTGTTTGCATATAGTTGCTTATAGTATGTTCTTAAAATTGTCTGATTTCCTTGGTGTTGATCATGATCTCTCCCCTTTCATTCATTATTTTAGTAACTTGGGGCCTTCTCTGTTCTTTTGCGTGAGTCTGGACAGAGCTTTATCAATCTTATTCTCTCAAAGAACCAGCTTCTAGTTTCATTGATCTGTTCTACTGTTCTTATGGTTTGTTGATTTCAGCTCTAATCTTTATTATTTCTCTGCTTCTGCTTGGTTTAGGCTTTATTTGCTGCTCTCTCTAGGTCCTTTAGGTGTAAGGCTAGCCTGTGATTTGGGATTTTTCTAATTTTTGGGAGAGGCTTAGATGGCTATGTACTTACCTCTGAGGATGATCTTTGCAGTATCCCATATGTTTTGGACCAATGTGTTTCATTGGTTTTAGTGAATTTTTAAGTTCTTCTTTAATCTCCTGGTTGACACAATCATTCTTTAGCACAATGTTCTTTAATTTCCAAGTATTTGAGTTCCTATAAAATTTCTTCTTGTGATCAAGTTCCAGTTTCAAAGCATTGTGGTCTGAAAATATTCAGGGAATAATTTCAATCTTTTGGTATTGGTTGAGACATGAGTTATGACCCAGAATGTGACCTATTCTGGAGGAAGTTCCATGTGCACTCAAGAAGAATGAGTATTCTTTGTTTTAGAGTGGAATGTTTGTCTACGAAGTCCATCTGATCCAGTGCATCATTCAAAGCCCTTGTTTCTTTCTTGGTCTTCTGCTTAGATGATCTGTCCATTGCTGTAAGTGGAGTGTTGAGATCAATGTATTATTATCAATATGTTTCTTTATTTTGGTTATTAATTGGTTTATATAATTGGCTGCTCCCATGTTGGGGACATAGATATTTACAATTGTTAGATCTTCTTGTTGGATAGACCCTTTAAGTATAATATAGTGTCCCTCTATATCTCTTACTACAGTCTTTGGTTTAAAATCTAATTTGTCTGATATGAGGACTGCTATCCCAGCTTCCTTTTGAAATCCATTAGCTTGTTAAGTTGTTCTCTATCCCCTCATTTTCAGTCTGGAGGTATCTTTAGGTTCAAAATGAGTCTCTTGAGGACAGCATGTAGATGAGTCATGCTTTTTTATCCAATCTGAAACCCTGTGTCTTTTGATTGGAGCATTCAGCCCATGTACAATCAGAGTAACTGTTGAAAGATATAAATTTAGTGCCAACTTCTTGCCTATAAAGTCCCTGTTTCTGTAGATTGTCTCTGTTATTTTCTTGGGGTCTCTTTTCACTCATAGAATCCCCCTTAATATTTCTTGCAAGTCTGGCTTGGTGGTCACATATTCTGTCAGTTTCTGCCTGTCCTGGGAGCTCTATCTCTCCATCTGTTCTGAAGGATAGCCTTGCTGGATAAAGGATTCTTGGCTGCATGTTCTTCTCATTTAGTACCATGAATATGTCTCACCAGCCATTTCTGGCTTGCCAGGTTTCTTTGGATAGTTCTGGTGTTATTCTGATGATACTCCCTCCATATGTAAAGAACTTCCTCTCCCTAGCTACCCTCAAGAAAGTTTGTTTGGCTGTAAGATTAGCAAGATTCACTATTATATGTGGGGGTGTTCATCTATTTTTATTGAGTTCTGGAGGGATCCTCTCTGCCTCCTGGGCTCAAATGCTTGTTTCCTTCCCTAGACTAGGGAAATTCTCAGCTATGATTTGCTCAAATATCTTCTAGCCCTCTCTCTCCAACTGCTTGGGCATCCCTGTAATTCTGATGTGCAGAATTGCAGTTTTTATGACATCATTAATCTCTACAAGCCTTTTTTCATGGGCTACTAGCCCTCTATCTCTATTTCTCAACTTTCCTCTTTTCCATCAGCTTATCTTCTAGATCACTTATTTTCTCTTCTGCCTCATTGACCTTAGCTGCGATAGTATCCAGTTTAGACTGTATCTCACTCATAGCATTTTAAAGTTCAGCCTGGTTAGATCTCATTTCTGCCCTTAGAGATTCTACATTGTCCCTTATGCCTTTTTCAAGCCTAGCTATTAACTTTATGATTGCTATCCTGAATTTTATCTCTGACACCTTACTTACATCCATATTGATTAGCTCTGTGGAAGAGAACATTGCCTGTGGTTCTTTTCTCTGTGAGTTCCTCCTTCTTGTCATTCTGTCCAGAGAAGGATGGGTAGGCAAATGAACAGAGTCCAAACTATCAACCATGACCCAAGCAAGATGCACCCCAGCAAAATCCAGAATGGTCCAAAGCCACCACAGAAAAACAAAGCCAAAATTAAATACAAGAGTAAAATTTTTAAAAGGAGGATAGGCGAAGAGAATATAATCTCACAGTATGAATAAAGCAGGATGTTCCACTTGTTCCTGGGTGAATTTTGGTCTGTGTGTTAGAAGGCATGACATCCCAAAATTGCACTAAAGTAAAACTTTATATATGTATGTGTATATATATATGTGTATATATATTATATATATACTTTATATATACTTATATATATACTTTATATATGTATGTGTATATATATGTGTGTATATACTATATATATACTTTATATATACTTATATATATACTTTATATATGTATGTGTATATATATGTGTATATATACTATATATACTTTATATATACTTATATATTTATTTATAAAAGTAAAACTTTATATATATAAAGATAAAATTGAATAGAGTGAAAAAAAGACTAAAATGAAGCATATAGCTATAAAAAATTGTAGATGTGAAAAATACAAATTAAAAAGAGACTTTGAAATATAAGTTGATATAATAAGCAACTAGTTGAAATGAGAAAAAATAAAAAGAGAAAAAGAAGAAAAAGAAAAGGGTAATATTATATGAAAAATGAGTGAGTCATGAGGTAACACCTGGAGCTCAATATACTATTTTCCCCTGGCATTGGAATTTTAGTCTTGTGGGATCCATAGGCTTGCCATCCATCTGTTCTTCAAGACTGTCTTCTGGGGGAGGGACATACTGTGCTGTTTCTCAGGTATCCCTGCCTGGGTGGAGTTGTCCTACCCCCTGTGAGAGGGAGGGCTCAGTGAAAACTGGTTCTCTGTCTGGCTTTTCTTCCCTGGAGGCTTTCCACACTTCTTCAGAGGATCAGAGCAAAAATGGCTATGGCCAAATCTCTGGCCCAGAGCAGAAAGATTGCTCTCTTTAATAAAGCTTCTGGGAAAGTCTCCACTTCTGTATGCCCTGAAAACTGCAGCCTCCCAAGGTACATGCCCACTGACATTCTACAGAGGTAGTCCCAGGGGCCCTGGAGTACCACTGCCCTTTGTGACTCTAAAACCAAGAGCAGCTGCAGGCTGGCATGTACACCCGAAATTCCTAGATCATGTCTGGGTGCCACACTAAGGTCCTTTCCAGGCTGCTACAGCCCTGCAAGCTTTTGCCCAGTTATGGGAACTGGTTCCAGTCTTTTTCAGGCTGCTCAGGAAAAGAGTGGTTACCTACAGATTGGGCTATAGGTTTATGGCAACCTAAACTGAGTCCCCTCCTGGGCTCACTGAACCTGCTTCCTGGCTCCACTGCCTGGGCACCAGTTCAGGCACCCTCATTTGCTCTGTGACTCACTGGATCCCTGGACCACAATGTCTCTCACTAGAACAGATTTCTAAGGGCTCCGATTTTGTACTCCAGTGTTATATCACTTTTCGGGAGCCAGCTTATAGAGGCTCCCTCCCCCTTCTGTTTATCTTTCAATACCTCCCTGCAGATTCACGACTCTGCAGGTCCTATCTTGCAACAAGCAGTCGTTTTTTTTTGCTTGTAGGGATCGGATATATATTCTTTCATCTCAGGCTGATTTTGTGGGGTTCAAATGGTTTGACAGATATCCAGCTAAATTCAGGGGACCAGTTGAAACGGGGTCCCCTATTCCTCTGCTATGTTGCCTCAACAACAAAATAGAACAAAGGAAATAGACGGTGAACGTGGTCATAGAGTTATTACCAAGTCTGAAAATCAAAATAAAATAGACTGGAAAAAATATAAAGAGCCTTTGGGACCTGAAGTTTATAACAAAAGATCTAACACTCATATCATCACAGTTGCAGAAAAAGAGAAAAATAGGGCAGGGCTGAAAAGTACCCAAAGAAATCATGGCTGATGATTTCTCAAATATATAAAAGTTATAGCCCACAGATTCAAGAAGCTAAGAAAACCACAAATAGGATATACTCCAAGAAATCCATACTAAACACATCATAATAAAAAATTTGAAACTAAACACAAAGAAAAAAATCTTAAAACTACATGGATAGAAACATCTTGCCTAATCTTACCTACAGATGAAAAATCATTTGAAAAATAGATTTCTCATTAGAAACCACAGAGGTTAGAAAAAATAGCAAAATATTCCATAAGAGTTAAAAGAAAATATTAATCCAGAATTTTATGTACAGTAAAAATATTCATCAGGAATAAAGAAGAAATCAAGACATTTTCAGATTGTCACAGATGTTGTCACAGATCTGCCAAAAACAGTGGGTAGAGTAAATTCTTGAGGCAGAAAATAAATTATAAAACAATGAATCTTGCCACATGCCAAAGGAAGAGTATGGAAGTAAAAATATGACTAAATACAATGGACTTCCCTTTTCTTGAATTTTATAAATTATATTTGATTGCTGAAGAAAAATTATATTGTCTGAGTTCTCAATGTATACAGAGGAAATATTTAAGACAATTATACTAGAAAGGGGATGGCAAAGGGGCTTAATGAAACTGAGATTTCTATACTTCATCTGAATGAGACAATTTTTCAGAATTCAAACCACAGAAGGAAAAAAAACCCACAAAAAAGAAAGACTGGAAGACAAAGAACAAGCACAATGAACAGAAAACATTCCAAATATGCAGATATTAATCAACTACATCAATAATCACTTTACATATGAATGGTCTACATATGCTAAAGAAAGACAGAAATAATCAAAGTAAAAAGACAGTAGTTTAGTTTCATTCCTTCACATGTGGCTGTCCAGTTTTTCCAACACCATTTATTAAAGAGACTGCCCTTTCCCCATTGTATATTCTTGATCCTTTGCTATAAATTAATTAACTATATATGTGTATGGGTTTATTTCTGGGCTCTCTATTCTGTTCTATTGATCTCTGTGTCTTTTCTTCTTCTTTCAGGTAATTTTACTTAATCTTTTTTCCTTTACATCTTTGGATTTATATTTTTAAAATTCAAGTATAATTAACATACAATGTTATGTTAGTTTCAGGTATACAATATAATGATTCAACAATTCTATATGTTACTCAGTGCTCATCATGATATACTCTTGATCCCCTTCCCCTATTTCACCCCCACTCCCCTCTGTTAACCACCAGTTTTTTCTTTATTTTTCAGAGTCTCATTTTCTTTATCTCTTTTTTTTTCTGTTTTGTTTCTTAAATTCCACATATAAGTGAAATCATATGATACTTGTCTTTCTCTGACTGACTTATTTCACTTAGCATAATATAATCAAGATCCATCCATGTTGTTGCAAACGGCAAGACTTCATTTCTTTTTATGGTTGAGTAATATTCCACTGTATATATACACCACAACTATGTGTCTGTTTTTATGTCAGTTCTACACTGTTTTGATTACTATAGCTTTGTAATTTGGTTTGAAATCAGGGCTCTTTGCTCTTCTTTCTCTTTGGTTTTGGTTATTGAGTTATTGAGGATCTTTTTGTAGTTCCATACAAATTTTAGAATTATTTACTCTATTTTTGTGAAAAATATCATTGGGATCTTGGTAAAAGTTGCATTAAATCTATAAATTGCTTTGGTTAGTATAGACATTTTAACAACATTAATTCTTCCCATCCATAAGCATGGGTTATCTTTCCTTTTATTTGTGTCTTTAATTTCTTTCATCAATGTTTTATAATATCTAGTGTCCAGGTCTTTAACCTCCTTGGCTAAATTTATTCCTAGGTTTTTTGTTATTTTTGATGCAATTGTTAATGTGATTGTTTTTTTAATTCCCCTTTCTGATGGTTTATTTTTAGTGTATAGAAATGCATAGTATTTTTTAAAAGATTTTTTTTTATTTCTTAGGGAGACAGAGAGAGTGGGAGAAGGAGTAGAGGGAAAGGAACAAGCAGACTCTGTGTTGGTGTGGAGCCTGATGTAGGGTTCAATCCCAGGACCCTAAGACCATGACCTGTGCCAAAATCGAGAGTCAGTTGCTCAACCAACTGAGGCACTCAAGTACCCTGATTTTCATATATTGATTTTATATCCTGTAACTTTACTAAATTCATTTATTAGTTCTAACAGTTTTTTTTGGTGGTGTCTTTATATAAAGTCGTGTCATCAGCAAATAGTGACAGTGAAATAAGTACAGATTCTCTTTTAGTGAATGCAAGAGTTCCTTCTATCACCTGTAAGAATATTAAGAATATGAGCAGACATGAAATGATAAATGGACATAAACACAGAGACTCTTCTAATTGCCAAATCATTTTACTTCAAGATGACAACCTTAGAATAACCAAAGAAAGATGTAATTATCAGAGTGATAATTGATTTTTCTCAGCAAGCACCACTGTGATTTTAACCCATTTTTGGGGGATTCCAGTTAGATGTATTCACATTAAAGGATTTCATTTGCGCATGGGTTTTTTTAACTGTTTTCTTTTCTTCTGCTATTGATTTCTAGCTCATTCCATGGTGATCAGAAAAGATAATCCGATTTTAATATTATAAGTTTTAAAACATACTGACTTGTTTCATTACTTAACATGTAGAGTATCCTAGAGAATATTCCAAGTGCACTTGAGAAGAATGTGTATTCTACTGTTCTTGGGTAGAATGATTTGTACACAGCCCATAAATCCTATAAAAAAAAAATAAAAGCAGAGGGTGCCTGGGTGCCTCAGCTAGTTGGGCATCTGCCTTTGGCTCAGGTCATGATCCCAGATCCCTGGTATTGAGCCCCACATGGAGCTGTCTGCTCTGCAGGGAGTCTGTTTCTCCCTTTGTCCCTCCCCCTCCACTCATGCTTGTGCTGTCTCTCTCTCTCTCTGAAATAAATAAAGTCTTTCAAAAAAAAATTAAAAAGCAGAAATACAAACCAATTACAATAATACAAGTTTTTATATTTGTCCAATTATCTACCTTTACCAGAGAACTTTATATATTTTATGGTTTCCAGTCCCTTTCTAGCCTCTTTTTATTTCTATTTGAAGGATTTCCTTTAGCCTTTCTAAAGGGCAAGTCTAATAGTAATGAGCTTCCTCAGCTTTGGTTTTTCTAGGAAGGTTTAATTTCTCCTTTATTTTTTTAAATTTATTTTTATTATTTTTTATTATCTTTTAATTTTTTTTGAAGATTTTATTTATTTGACAGAGGGAAACACAGCTAGAGAGGGAACACAAGCAGGGGGAGTGAGAGAGGGAGAAGCAGGCTTCCTGCTGAGCAGGGAGCCTGATGTGGGGCTCAATCCCTGGTCTCCAGGATCATGACCTGAGCCGAAGGCAGTCGCTTAACCAGCTGAGCCACCCAGGCACCCCAATTTCTCCTTTATTTTTGAAGGTTTGTTGTGTCATATATAGCATTATTTGTTGACAGTGTTTTCCTTGAGCATTCCTTTCTTTAGGGTGAAAGAACAAAACTTTTTTTTTTTAAGATTTTATTTATTCATTTTTGCTTTTGTTTCCCTTGCCTCCGTTGATGTGTCTAGAAAGAAGTTGCTCAGACCTAGGTTCAGGTGTTCTCCTCTAGGATTTTAATGGTTTCCCATCTCTCATTTAGGTCTTCCATCCATTTTCATTTTACTTTATGGTATAAAGTATGCATGTATAAGAAAGTGGTATGGTATAAGGAAGAGATCCATTTCATTTTTCTGCATGCAGCTGTACAGTTTTCCAAACATCATTTGTTAAGGAGATTGTCTTTTTGCCAACGAATCAATCCCATTTACTACTGCACCTGAAAGCATAAGATACCTAGGAATAAACATAACCAAAGAGTTTTACCTTTTACAGGTTTTTGAGATTTGTACTCTGAAAGCTATAGAAAGCTTATGAAAAAAAAAAGGAAAGCTTATGAAAGAAATTGAAGAGGACACAAAGAAGTAGACATTATTAAAATGTCTGTATACCCAAAGCCAACTACACATTTACTACAATCCCTATCAAGTACCACTAGCATTTTTCATAGAGCTAGAATAAACAATCCTAAAATTTGTGTGGAATCACAAAAGACCCAGAATAGCCAAAGCAATCCTGAAAAAAAAAAAAAAACCCGCAAAGCTGCAGATAACATAATGCCAGGCTTCAGATTATGTTACAAAGCTGTAGTGTCAAGACAAGATGATACTTACACAAACAAAGACACATAGATCGATGGAACAGGATAGCAAACTCAGAAACGGACTCAAAAGTATATGGCCAACTAATCTTTGACAAAACGGGAAAGAATATTTGTAACTTTGGATATGTTTTGCCTCCATTTCTGTTTGTTTTAAATGAGATAAAGAAAAGTGGCTTGGTGGCTTAGGCGGTTCAGCATCTAACTTCAGCTCAAGTCATGATTCAGCGTCCTGGGATGGAGCCCTACACTAGGCTCTGCACTCATTAGGGAGTCTGCTTCTCCCTCTCCCCCTGCCTCTCCCACTGCTCATGTGCTCTCTCTCTAAAATTAAAAAATCAATTAATTAATTAATTAATTAAAAGACGAGATGAAGGCAATTCCATGAACCTGACAAAAACTTCACAAAAACAAAACAAAACATTTCAAAGTGCTGAGTACACATACATATTTCATCCTTTTTAATATGAGCCTTTTGTTCTCTACCTTTTCCTTCATATATTTGAAGTAAATCTGCACTCACAACTAACTAAACTTCATTCTGGAGACTTTTATTATCACTAGATTAGCTGTTTCTATAATGCTTCTTATAAATGTAGGAGGTCAGCATTTCATCATTAACATCTAATTGAGGGAACTGGTTTTCCAGTGCAACCAAACCCAGTATATGTTACATGTTACAGTTCAGGTGTCAGATACCACAGCCATAAATAAAATTACACAGACATTATAAAAGTATATTCTTTGGAGCTATATAAGTATCAAATGTAAAATTCAAGCGCTGCAGCCAGTTTTGTCCTTGTTTCATTTGTTCTCCTTAAGTATTGGCAGACTTAAAAGTTGCTTTTTTAATGCAGGAGACCTAAATATTTATGAGTCTGTACTAACAGGCAAAAGGGTGGAATTTTTAACTGTATTAACTACCTCCTAAATAAATTAATGTCCCAGAAAATTGTCAGATATGAACACCTTATTAAATATACAGTAGTTTTGTGCATTATCCATTTCAGGATAATTCTGCCCATTAAGTTTGTGTGATGGAGTTTTTCTTTTTCCTTTCTTTCCTTTTTTTTAAAATTGAAGTATAATTGACATAAAGCTCCTATTAGTTTCATGTGTACAACATGGAGATCAACAATTAATATACATTACAAAATCATCATATGATAAGTATAGTTACCATCTGTCACTATGCAAAAATACTATGGTATTATTTGTTTATATCTCTGTGCTATACTTTTCCACCCTGTGACATAGTTGATTTTAAAGATTTTATTTATTTGTTTGTTTGTTTATTTATTTATTTATGGGGGAGAAAAACAGGAAGAGCAGAGGGAGAGAGATAGCAGGCTCCACACTGAGTGCTGAGCCCAGAGTGCAGTTTGATCTTAAAACCCTGAGGTCACAACCTGAGCTGAAATCAGGAGTCAGAGTCTTAACCAGTTGAGCCACCCAGGTACCCCTTCCAATGTATTTTTATAACTGAGATTTTTACCTCTTAATTTTCTTCATCAATCCCCATACCCTCTCCCCTCTGGCAACCATCAGTTGTCCTCTGTATTTATGAATCTCTTTCTTTTTCTCTGTTCATTTATTTTCTTTTTTGATTCCATATATAAGTGAAATCATATGGTACTTATCTTTTACTGTCTGACATTTCACTTCACATAATAACCTCTAGGTCCATTCATGTTGTCATGAATGGTAAGATTTCATTTTTTATGGCTAATATTCCATTCTGTGTCTATATAAAAACTTCTTTATTCATTCATCTATCAGTGGACAGTTAAGTTGCTTCCATGTCTTAGCTACTATAAATAATGCTGCAATAAACATAGGTGTGTGTATATGTTTTTGAATTAGCATTTTCATTTTCTTCAGGTAAATACCCTGTAGTAGGATTGCTGGGTTACATGGTATTTCTAATTTTAATATTTTTAAAGGAAACTCCATACTGTTTTCCATAGTATCTACACTAATTGACACTCCCACTGACATTACCCAAGGGTTCCCTTTTCCCCACATACTTACTGCCAACACTTGTTATATCTTGTTGTTTTTTTTTAAAGATTTTATTTATTTAACAGAGAGAGATCCAAGTAGGCAGAGAGAGAAGAGGAAGCAGGCTCCCTGCTGAGCAGAGAGCCTGATGCGGGCCTCAATCCCAGGACCCTGAGATCATTACCTGAGCTGAAGGCAGAGGCTTTAACCCACTGAGCCACCCAGGCACCCTATTTATTGTTTTTTATACTAGCCATTATGACTGGTGTAAGGAGATACCTCATTGTGTTTTGATTTGTATTCCTGATATATAGTGTGTTGAGCATCTTTTCATGTACCTATTGGCCATCTGAATGTCTTCTTTGGAAAAATGCCTGTTGAGGTCCTCTGCCCATTTTTCAACTAGACTATTTGGGGTTGCCTTTTGTTTTCCCATTCTGTAGGTTAATAGTTTCCTCTGTGCAAAAGCTTTTCAGTTTGGTATAGTCCCAACTGTTTATTTTTGCTTCATTTCTCTTGTATAAGGAGGCAGATTCAGAAAAATTTTGCTAAGTCACTATCTAAGAAATTACTGCCTGTGGTTTTTTGTTTTTTGTTTCTGTTTTTGTTTTAGGAGTTTTATGGTATCAGGTCTTACTTACATTTAGGTCTTCAGTCCATTTTGAGTTTATTTGTGTGTATGGTGTAAGAATGTGGTAACGTTTTGGGTGCCTGGGTGGCTCAGTGGTTTAAAGCTTCTGCCTTCGGCTCAGGTCATGATTTCAGGGTCCTGGGATGGAGGCCCACGTCAGGTTTTCTGCTCAGCAGAGAGCCTGCTTCCTTCTCTCTCTCTGCCTACTTGTAATCTCTCTCTCTGTCAAATAAATAAAATCTTAAAAAAAAAATGAAAGTGGTGAAGTTTTTACTTTTTTGCATGTAGCTGTCTGGTTTTCCCAACATCATTTATTGAAGAGATTATCCTTTCCCCATTATATATTCTTGCCTCCTTTTATTTCTGGACTTTCTATTCTGTTCCATTGATCTATGCATCTGTTTTTCTGCCAGCAGTATACTATTTTGATTACTACAGCTTTGTAATATAGTTTGAAGTTAGGGTGTGTGATGGCTCCAAGTTTGCTCTTTTTTCTCAAGATTGCTTTGGCTATTCAGGGTCTTTGTGATATCATACGCATTTTAGAATTACTTTTTTCTAGTTCTTTGAAAAGCACTATTGGTATTTTGATAGGGATTTCACTGAATCTGTAGGTGTATAGACATTTTAACAATATTAATTTTTCTAAGCCATAAGCATGGTTCATCTTTCTATTTGTTTTTGTTATCTTCAACTTATTTTACCAATGTCTTATATTTTTCAGAGTACAAGTCTTTTGCCTCCTTGGTTCAATTTATCCTAGGTATATTATTCTTTGATGCAATTGTGAATGGGATTGTTTTCTTAATTTTTCTTCCTGGTAGTTGAATATTAGTGTATAGAAATGCAACAGATTTCTGTGTGTTAATTTTGTGTCCTGCAACTTTATTGAATTTATTAGTGATAATAGTTTTTTTTTGGTAGAGTCTCTAGGGGCTTCTATACATAATACCATGTTATCTGCAAAAAAAAAAAAAAAAAGCCAGTTTTACTTCTTTCTTACTGATCTGGATGCCTTTTGTTTCTTTTTCTTGCCTGATTGCTGCAACTAGGTCTTCCCATATTGTGAGAGTGAACATCCTTGTCTTATTCCTGATCTGAGAGGAAAAGCTTTTAGCTTTTCATCATTGAGTATGATGTTAGCTGTGTGTTTATCATATTTGGCCTTTATTATGTTGAGGTATTGTTCCCTTTAAACCCGCTGTGTTGAGAGTTTTTGTCATAAATGGATGTTGGGTTCTGTCAAATACTTCTTCTCCATCTATTGAGATGATCATGTGATTTTTATTCTTTGTTTTGTTAATATCGTGTGTCATATTGATTGGTTTGTGGATATTGAACCACCCTTTTATTTCTGGTAATAAATCAAACTTAGTATTGGTGGATAATCCTTTTAATGTATTGTTAAATTTAGTTGGCAGATATTTTGTTGAAGATTTTTGATCTGTAATTTTCTTTTTCTTTTTTTTTTCTAGTATCTTTGGTTTTAGAAGCAGGGTAAAGTTGGCTTCCTAGAATGAATTTGGACATTGTCCTTCCTCTTCTATTTTTTGAAATAGTTTAAGAGGTATAGGCATTAATTCTTTAAATTTTGGTAGAATTCACCTGTGAAGCCATTTGGTCCTGGACATTATATAGGCGGGAGGTATTTTGTTGTTGTTTTAATCACTGATTCAGTTTCATTACTAGTAATTGATCTATTGATGCTTTCTGTTTTTCCTAATTCAGACTTAGAAGATTGTATGTTTCTAGGAACTTACCCATTTCTTCTAGGTTTTCCAATTTACTGGCATATTATTTTCTAGTTGTCTCATAATTCTTTGTATTTCTGTGCTGTTGGTTGTAACTTCTTTCATTTCTGATTTTATTCATTTGAGTCCTTTTTTTCTCGAAGAGTTTAGGTAAAGGTTTATCAATTTCATTTCTTTTCAAAGAAATAACTTTTTGTTTTGTTAATTCTTTTCTACTTTTTTTTAGTATCTCTTTAATGTATTTCTGCTCTAATCTTTATTATTTTCATCCATCTAACTTCAGGCGATTTGTTTTTCTTATTCTAGTTCTTTTAGGTGTAAAGTTAGATTGTTTATTTGAGCTCTCTTTATTTTTCTTGAGGTAGGCCTGTCTCACTATAAGCTTCTATTTTAGAACTGCTTTTGCCGTGTCTCAAAGATTTTGAACCATTGTGTTTCCATTTTCATTTGACTTGAGATATTTTTAAAATGTCCTCTTTGATTTCCTTTCCCCATGGGTTGGTTAGTCTCCACATGTTTGTTTTTTTTCTTATAATTGCTTCCTAGATTCATATAATAGTGAGAAAAGATGCTTGATATGGTTTTAATCTTCTTAAATTTACTGAGATTTGTTTTGTGGCCTAACATATGCACTATCCTATAGAATGTACCATGTGCACTTAAAAAGAATGTGTACTCTTCTGTTTTTACATGCAATATTCTGTATATATTTGTTAAATCCATTTGTTCTGTTTCATTCAATGCCTTATTGATTTTCTAACTGGATGATCTATCCATTGATGTAAGTAGAGTGTTAAAGTTCCCTTCCATTATTGTATTGCTCTCAACTTCTCCCTCTATCTCTACTAATTTTGCTTTATGTATTTAAGTGCTGCTATGTTGGAAGCATGGATATTTATAATTATTATATCCTCTTATTGGATTGATTCTTTTATCATTATGTAATAGCCTTCTTTGTCTCTTATTACGATCTTTGTTTTAAAGTCTATTTTGTCTGATCTAAGTGTTGCTACCCTAGCTTTTTGTTTGCTACCATTTGCATGGATTATTTATTCCTAAACCTTCAGTTTCAGTCTATATGTGACTTTAGGTCTGAAGTGAATCCCTCATAGGCAGTCTATAGATGGGTCTCAATTTCTTCTAATCCATTCAGTCACTCTATGTCTCCTGACTGGAGCATTTAGACCACTTTAATTTTATTTTATTTATTTATTTTATTGTTACTTAAATTTTTTTTCCAGTGTTCCAAGATTCATTCCCCATTCCCCACACCCAGTGCTCCATGTTATTAATATATGTGTATTTATTGCCATTTTGTTAATTATTTTCCAGTTATTTTTGTAGTTTTCCTCCATTCCTTTTTTTGCTACTATCTTTCCTTGTGATTGATTGATTGATGAATGTCTTTAGTGTTATGCTTGGATTCCTTTCTCTTTACTTTTTGTGTATTTATTATAGGTTTGTGGTTTGTGTTTACCATGAGGTTCATATATAACAGCCTAAGTATATAACAGTCTATATTAGGTTGATGGTCACTTATGTTTGAACACATCCTAAAAGCACTACATTTATACTTCCCTCCTCAGTGTTTGACATATATGATATCACATTTTGCATCTTTTATTTTTCTGTGTCCCTTTACCAAGTTGTAGATATAATTGATCTTACTACTTTTTTCCTTTAACCTTTATACTAGCTTTATAAGTGATTGGTCTACTACCTTGATGATATATTGACTTTTATCAGTGAAATTTTTATTTTGTAATTCTTACTTCTAGTTATGGCCCTTTTTATTCTGCATAAATAAGTTCCTTTAACATTTCTTGTAATGCCAGTGTGATGGTGATGAACTCCTTTAGTTTTTCTTTGTCAGGAAAACTCTTTATCTCTCCTTCAATTGTGAATGATAAACTTGCTAGGTAGACTATTCTTGGTTGTAGATTTTCTTTTTTTCTTTTAGTTCTTTGAATATATCATATCACTTTCTTCTACCCCACAAAATTTCTACTGAAAAGTCAGATATTGCCCTTATGGGACTAACCTTGCTTTTCTCTTGTTGCTTTTAAGATTCTCTCTTTATCTTTGGTTTTTGACATCTTCATTAGATGTGTCTGGTGTGGACCTTTTGGTGTGACCTCTCCTTGAGTTTATCTTTTTGGGGGCTCTTTGTGATTCCCAACCTGCATGTCTGTTTCCCTTCTCAGGTTAGTGAGTTCTCAGCTATTTTTCTCAAGTAAGTTTTCTGCCCCTTTCTTTCTCTATTATGCTTCTAGGACCCCTATAATGTGAATATTAATACACTTGATGTTGTCTCAGCGGTTCTAACTTGATGTATCATCATTTTTATAATTTTTCTTTCTTTTTGATCTTTAGCTTGGGTGTTTTCATTACCCCTGTCTTCCAGGTCAGTGACCCATTCTACTTCATTTCCCATCAGCTGTTGATTCCTTCTAGTGTATTTTTCACCTCAGTTGTATTCTTCATCTCTCACTCTGGACCAGATGGACATCTTAGATATATACAGAACATTCCACTCTAAAACAACAGAATACTCATTCTTCTCGAGTGCACATGGAACTTTCTCCAGAATAGACTACACACTGGGTCACAAATCAGGTCTCAACTGATATCCAAAGATTGAGATTATTCCCTGGATATTTTCAGACCACAAGGCTTTGAAACTGGAACTCAATCACAAAAGAAATTTTGAAGGAACTCAAACACTTGCAGGTTAAAGAGCATCCTGCTAAAGAATGATCAGGTCAAACAGGAAATTAAAGAACTTAAACAATTCACTGAAACCAATGAGAATGAAAACACATCAGTCCAAAACCTATGGATACTGCAAAGGCGGTCTTAAGGGGGAAATACATAGCCATCCAAGCTCTTTTCAAAAAAGTAGAAAAATCCCAAATACACAAGCTAACCTTACACTTAAAGGAACTGGAGAAAGAACAACAAATAAAACCTAAACCAAGAAGAAGAGAAATAATAAGGATTAGAGCAGAGAACAATGAATTAGAAACCAGAAAAAACAGTAGAACAGATCAATAAAACTAGAATAGATAAATAAAACTAGAGCTAGAAAACTTGGAAATAATTAATAAGATTGATAAACCACTGGCTAGACTTATCCTAAAGAAAAGATAAAGGACCCAAATTTGTAAAATTATGACTGAAAGGGGGAGAGATCATGACTAACACCAAGGAAATAGAAACAGTTATTAGAAAATATTACCCACAACTGCATGCCAATAAATTAAGCAACGTGGAAGAGATGGATGGCTTCCTGGCAACCTATAAACTACCAAGACTGAAACAGGAAGAAATTGACAATCTGAATAAACCAAAAACCAGTAATGAAACTGAAGCAATAATGAAAAATATCCCAAAACACAAGAGCCCAGGACCTGATGGATTTTCAGGGGAATTCTACCAAACATTTAATAAAAATTATAATACCTGTTCTGCTGAAGCTGTTTCAAAAAATAGAGAAGGAAAACTTCCATATTCATTCTATGAGGCCAGCATTACCTTGATCCCAAAACCAGGCAAAGACCCCATCAAATAGGAGAATTATGGACCAATATCCTTGATGAATATGGATGCCAAAATTCTCAACAAGATTCTAGTCAATAGGATCCAACAGTACATTAAAGGATTGTCCATTACGACGAGGTGGGATTTATTCCTGGAACCATGCAAGGATGGTACAACATTTGCAAATCAATTACTGTGATAGAACACATTAATGAAAGAAAAGACAAGAACCATATGATCCTCTCAATGCAGAAAAAGCATTTGACAAAATATAGCATCCTTTCCTGATTAAAACTCTTCAGAGTGTGGGGATAGAGGGAACATTCGTCAATTTCTATAAAAATCATCTATCAAAAGCCCACAGCAAATGTCATTGTCAGTGGGGAAAAGCTGAGAACTTTTCCCTTAAGATCAGGAGCATGACAAGGATGATCAATCTCATCACTATTGTTCAACATGGTACTAGAAGTCCTAGCTTCAGCAATCAGACAACAAAAAGAAATAAAATGTATTCAAGTTGGCAAATAAAAAGACAAACTCTCTTCACAGATGGCATGGTACTTTATGTGGAAAACCCAGAAGACTCTACCCCCAAATTACTACAACTTATACAAAATCAAGAAATGAATATCCTACGGAAAAAAAGACAGTCTCTTCAATAAATGGTGCTGGGAAAATTCAACAGCCACATGCAGAAGAATGAATCTGGGCCATTCTCTTACACCACACACAAAGATAAACTCCGAATGGATGAAAGACCTCAATGTGAGACAGGAGTCCATCAAAATCCCAGGGGGGAATTAGATTCTTTCACACTTTACAATTGACTGCACTTGTCAAACCTAATCACCTTCCATAGGTCCCACCTCCTACTACCATCATGCTGGAGTTTAGGATGTCAATTCATGAATTTAGCAGGGACACAAACATTCAATCCACAACAAATCCCCATCAAGATACACAAGTTTCCTGTCACTCCAGAAAGTTCCCTCCATTCCTCCATTGCCACAGCAGGAAACTACTGATTTAAATTGTAGTCTCAGGGGCACTTGTATGACTCAGTCTATTAAGCATCTGCCTTTTGTGGCACCTGGGTGGCTCTGTTGATTGGGCGACTGCCTTCGGCTCAAGTCATGATCCCAGAGACCCGGGATCGAGCCCCACGTAGGGCTCCCTGCTCGGCGGGAAGCCTACTTCTCCCTCTCTCACTCCCCCTGCTTGTGTTCCCTCTCTGGCTATGTTTCTCTCTGTCAAATAAATAAAAAATATTAAAAAAAAAAAGCATCTGCCTTTGGCTCAAGTCATGGTCTCAGGGTCCTGGGATCAAGTCCTGAGTTTGGCTCCCTGCTCAGCAGGTCTTCTTCCTCTCCCTCTGCCCCACCTCCCATTTGTGTTCTCTCAGGTATGCTCTGCTCTCTCTGTCTCTCAAAAAATAAAATAAAAAATCTTAAAAAAAATTCTAGTCTCATAAATTAAGCCTATTCTGGACTATTCCAGAATTGATTCAAATTAAATCCTATATTAATCAGGCCTTTGATCTGATTCTTTCTGTCATCATCATACCTGTAAGACAAATTCATGTTCTTACATGGGTCAAAATTTAGTTCTGATTTAAGAGGGATTATTTCACTGGCTGAATATGCCAATTTGTTTGTTCATTCATCTGTTAAGTGCTGGTTGTTTATTCCCAGTTTATGGAATAAATTCATGAAACCCGCTGCTCTGGACATTCATATTCTAGTCTTTGTGAGTAATTTCCTAGGGCCAAGATCACTGGGATGTAGGGTAGATACAAATTCGACTTATTAAAAAACGATTGTTACAGACGCTAAATATTCTACTCATGAACTCTATTTACTCTTTCTTCCCTCCAATCATCCCAAGTGCAGTCAATTGTAAAGTGTGAAAGAATCTAATTCTCTCCTTCGAGTTCTTTGAAGAAGCTTCCACTATCCTCTCCATCCTCTGTTTTAATTACGTGTTGATCCCTTATGCCACTTAGTTTTGAGAAAGAAGAGTCTTTCCCTCACTGAAAATGCTACCAAGTACACTTATTCTTCCCCTACAACTTCTCCAAGGGACCATGGGACGGGACCTTTCAGCCCAGGTATATACACTACTGTTCCCAATTCCTCCCATTTTTTCTCCTCTCTAGATCCCCTGGGCTAAGATGCCCAGCTCACTGAGCACAGCCTCCCCTGATGAGCACACCATTATTATGTAATAGCTCCCTGCCCCCTCCCTGGGGAGGCTGTGCCCCCAGTCCATCCCTGCTCTCCTCAGGACTCCCATCCTGGAAAAGTTGCTGTATGGACGATCATCTTGCCTAGCTCCCACCCAACTGAATCTTGTGTGGTCAGACTCCTTCATTCATGGGGCCTGCCTGGGCCTGGGCCCACTCAACAGGTGACCTCTGGCTGCCTCTGCTCTGGCTATTCCTGTCTGTAGTCTGCTGCCCTCATGCTCTCCCAGGATGGCGCTTCACTTCCTCTGAAGTTGTTATCCCCAGGAAGGTGTCCCATAGGGTGGGTGGAACTGAGAGACAAGGCCAGATCTCCTATAAGATTCACTTCAGGGGTCAAAGACATGTGGTTCACATGGAAATCAAGAAGAACTTTCTGCCCAGACAGTTTCCCATTATCACTGATAATGACCAGGGTGCCATGCAGGAGGACTACCCCTTTGTCCCTCGAGACTGCTACTACTACTGCTACCTGGAAGGGGTTCCTGGCTCCATGGGCACACTGGACACCTGCTATGGGGGTCTTCATGGCATGCTGCAGGTGGATGAGTTCACTTATGAAATAAAACCTCTGAAAGCTTCTTCCAAATTTGAGCATGTGGTTTCTCTGCTCGTGTCAGAAAGATTGTCAGGGGCTGAAAAGTGTAAGATTGAAGAGCAAGATACAAATCAAGAATACGAAGAGGCAATCCTTGCTGAAACTCCTAGAGCAGCCCCAGTATATTTATGGTGGCCACATAAGAAATACTTAAAAATCCACTACACAGCTGCTAACTCATTATTTGCATTGGACACTAATCTTTCACATATAATAGAGAGTGTAGTGATTTTAAACAACATATTACATACCATCTACAAACCAACTTTCCTAGATATCTACATATGTCTTTTGTGCATATGGGATGGAGTGGATAAGGTAGATTTATACGAAGAGCCAGAAATTGCATATATCCTGAGTGCTTTTGGTGTGTGGAAATACTGGACTTGGTATAACAGTATTCCTCATGATACTTCAGTGCTTCTTACAGGAGATAGGATAGGGGGGGCCTCATATTATGGCCACCATAATGGAGTGTGCAACCCCAACTGGGCCGTGTCTTATGTATATATGGCAAGATACCACATATTTTTGGCTGCAGCTGTTGCAGCACATACCATAGGTCATAATTTGGGTGTTAAACACGATACACCAGATTGTCAGTGCTTTCGAAGAGAGCACTGCGTCATGGCTCCTCAGCCTGATTTATTGGATATGATTAGCAATTGTACTTATGACAGAATACGTCACAAGCTCACTGTATGGGATCCTTGTTTGAGCATACCAAATGTACTGTATACCAACTTTCCTTATATAGCTGCTCGTTGTGGTGACCTGTTTGTGGATCAGAGGGAAGAATGTGACTGTGGCTCCTTAAAACAGTGTTCTACTAACAAGTGTTGCACAAGTGATTGTATCCTCTCCCGTGGCAGTGATTGCGATGGAGGAGCCTGTTGTGTTAACTGCAAATATGCTCAACCTGGATTGCTTTGTAGAGATATGCTTGGTATTTGTGATCTCCCAGAATACTGTGATGGGAAATCGCCTAATTGTCCTAAAGACTTTTACACCCAAGATGGAACCCCATGTTCAGCACTGGCTGTCTGTGTGAGAGGAAACTGCAGTGATCGTGATATGCAATGCCAAGCCCTCTTTGGCTACCAAATAAAAGATGGTGCACCAGCATGCTATGAAAAGTTGAATGTATTAGGTGACCGATTTGGGAACTGTGGGGTGAAAATGATACGAGGAGGAAGAAAACCTGTGAAATGTGAAGATGATGATGTTCTTTGTGGCCTGCTTCACTGTCGTAATGTCAAAGAAATTCCTGATGGAGATGAGCACACTACATTTCGTCACATAATAGTACATGGAGGTAAGGAAGAGTTATGCTTTGGATACGATGTACACCATGGCACAGATCTGCCAGAAATGGGGCTTGTTGTAGATGGAGCAACATGTGGCCCCGGAAGGTACTGTTTTCAGCAGAACTGTACTTTTATTCAAGACATGGGGTTTGACTGTGATGTCAAGACATGCAACTTCAGAGGGGTGTGTAACAACAAGAAACATTGTCACTGTCTGAAAGGTTGGAAACCCCCAACTTGTGAAGAGAGGGGAGCAGGTGGTAGTATAGATAGTGGCCCTCCACCTGACAGAGAATATGATCTTCAAACCAAAATACTTCTTAATATAGACCAGGCATTACTTCTACTGATCATTCGCTTAATTATTTTACTGATTTCAGGCATTATTGGTGCCTTCCATCATTTAGAAGAGATGACGTAAGAAGAGGATAGAAAGCAAAATTACCTACATACAAGTAAATACTGACTGGAATGCACCAGGTGAAGAAAATCATATTGGCATGTACTAAGAAAAATGACAAGAATCACTCTGATGATTATGGAATCCTATAGAATTATAGAATCCAACCAACTCTGAGGTTGTCATCTTAAAATAAAATGACTTGCCAACTTACCATGAGGTCCACAGGGTTAAATTTATGTAACATCTCCTGTCTAGTCATATTCTTCCTCGTCCTATAGATGATAGGTAGAGACTCTTAAATACATTAACATGTGGAGTCCGGTGTTTTACACATGCCCGTAGAGCAGCTCTTGTTTGCACTGAGATGCACTTGGTTTTTGTTTGTTTATTTGTTTTAATAATTTATTTTATTTTATTTTTTCAGGGTTCCAAATTTCATTGTTTATGCACCACACCCAGTGCTCCATGCAATACAGATGTGCTTGGTTTTAACAAGTTATTGGACCATTTCCCAATCGGTTATATACTAAATTTCTGTTCTTTGTTCATTATACTGCTCGTGTTAAACAAACGCATTCAAAGGGACAGTTGGAAGATGCAGTAGGATGGTAAGACCTTTTCATCAAGGCACGAGGGTGCCAGCAGACCTACCGCCCACCAAGCAAGTGCTCTTGGACAAAGTCTTAGGCGGTGAGAGTTTCGAGGTCCATGTTACGTTGGGAGTTGAAATGCACTGGGCCAGGATTTTGTAATGATCAAAAGAAAGCACCCAAGAAAGGCCTGGAACATGTAAGGCACTCAATACATGCCATTACTCTCATTATTACTCTTGGGCCATGCTAAACCTGAGGTATTCCAGGATAGTGAGTTTGGCCTTGTGTCTTTATTAGAAATAAAATCCACAGGAGGAGCCACTGATCACTGACTGATACACCACTGCTTAAGGCCTCTGGTCATTAAAGTCATAGTAACTCACATTTAAAATCTTAGGAATTACCTGAACACAGCCTGCGTATAAAGTACAGGGTGGAACTGACTGTCTGATGCATGTACGGAGAAAAAAAAGTTACACGAAAGGAAACAGGAAGTGGCCACTTCAGAGATCATGCAAGAGAAGAAGAGGGTCTCATAAGGGACATATGGTACTTTTGTGCAATGTCAGTGCCTCAAGCCTCAGATCCAATTTCTTTCAGAAGATATGAAGTCTAGGGGAGAGTAGTGCCAAAGGGCCAGGGAAGGATACTACAAGACAGACTCAACAGGGGTGCCATTTGGTGCCATTGTAATCTGTCTGTCTTTTCTAGAGCTCTCTTACCTTCTTGTCCAGGGGTCCTATGTGGTGGAGTGGTCTGGATCATCATCCAAGACATGTCTGAACCCTTGTTTACCATACCCTTATCAAACATGTGAAACATGTGTTCCTGCATTTGCACTCAGCACCGGTATCTACCATCCATCAATGAATATATCATGGAAAGAAGAAGCACAGCACAGGGAATCTAGTCAATGACGTTGTAAAAGTGTTGTGTGGTGACAGATGGTAGCTTCACTTGCAGTGAGCACAGCAGGATGTGTAGAGAAGTTGAATCATTGTATTGCACACCTGAAAGTACTCTAACACGGTGTGTTGACTATCTCAAATAAAGAAAACATGTTTTAAAGACTTTAGTTATTTATTTATTTGAGAGAGAGAGAGCATGAGTAGGGCAGACAGAGACGGAGAAGCAGATGTCCCGCTGAGCAGGGAGCCTGCTGCAGGACTCTATCCCAGGACCCTGAGATCATAACCTGAGCTAAAAGCAGACACAATTGACTAAGCCACTCAGGTGCCCCTAAAGAAAACATTTTCAACCACACTAAGATACCACTACATAGCTACTGGGATGGCAAAAAAAAAAAAAAGTTAAGAATGACAAGACCAAGGGCTGGTGAGGGCATGAAGCAACCATAATTCTCACCTATTGCTGGTGGGGCTGCAAAACTGTAGAGTTCTTTGGAAAACATTTTGGTCGTTTCCTTTTTTTTTTTCTTAACTTGTTTAAAAGATTTTTATTTATTTATTTGAGAGAGAGACCATGAGTGGGGTGAGAGGGCAGAGGGAGAAGCAGACCCCTCATCCCTGCTGAGCAGGGAGCCCTATGCAGGGCTTGATCCCTGTGTGAGCATTACCTGAGCTGAAGGCAGAAGGTTAACTGACTAAGCCACCCAGGTGCCCCCAGTTTGGCAGTTTATTTTTTTTCCTTTTTTTTTTCTCTTGTTCAGAAGTCACCATATAGTACACCATTAGTTTTTGATGTAGTGTTCAGTGATTCAATAGCTGCATAAAACACCCAGTGCTCATCACTACACATGCCCTCCTTAATACCCATCACCCGGCTACACTATCTAGCCACCCCTCTCCCTTCTGAAACCCTCAGTTTGTTTCCCAGAGTCAAGAATCCCTCACAGTTTGTCTCCCTCTCTGATATCCCCCCCTTCAGTTTTCCCTCCCTTCCCCTATGGTCTTCTTTGCTATTTTAAGTTCTTAGTATAATTCCCTCCAGTTCCATCCCTACTGATGCAAATGGTGGATATTCATCCATTCTTATGCCTATTCCATTTTATACATGGACCACATTTTTAAAAAGTATTTTACTTATTTATTTGATAGGGAGAGAGAGAGAGAGAGAGAGACAGTGAGAGAGGAGACACAAGCGGGGGAGTGGAAGAGGGAGAGTCAGGCCTCCCACTGAGCAGGGAGCCCAATCTCAGGACTCTGGGAGCAGGACCTGAGCCAAAGGCAGATGCTTAATGACTGAGCCACCCAGGCATCCTGGACCACATCTTCTTTATCCATGCATCTGTTGAAGGGCATTTCACCTCCTTCCACAGTTTGGCTATTGTGGACATTGAGGCTATGAATATTGGTGTGCAGGTGCCCCTTCTTTTCACTTCATCTGTATCTTTGGGGTAAATACCCAGTAGTGCAATTGCTGGGTCATAAGGTAGCTCTATTTTTAACATCTTGAGGAACCTCCATACTGTTTTCCAAAGTGGCTGTACCAGCTCTTGCATTCCCACCAACAGTGCAAGAGGGTTCCCCTTTCTCCACAGCCTCGCCAACGTTTGTTGTTTCCTGCCTTGTTCATTTTTGCCATTTGAACTGATGTAAGGTGGTATCTCATTGTGGTTTTGATTTGAACTTCCCTGACGGCTAGTGATGTTGAACATTTTTTTCATGTGTCCATTAGCCATCTGTATGTCTTCTTTGGACAAGTGTCTGTTCATGTCTTCTGCCCATTTTCTGACCGGATTATTTGTTTTTTGAGTGCTGAGTTTGAGAAGTGTTCTCTAGATATTGGATACCCGCCCTTTATCTGTAATGTCATTTGCAAGTATCTTCTCCCATTCCGTGGGTTGCCTATTATGTTTGCGGGATGTTTTCCTTGCTGTGCAGAAGCTTTCTTATCTTGATGAAGTCCCAAAAGTTCATTTTTGCTTTTGTTTCCCTTTCCTTTGGAGATGTGTCTTGAAAGAATTTTCAAGTTTATTTTTGTGTGTGGTGTAAGAGAATGGTCCAGGTTCATTCTTCTGCATGTGGCTGTTGAATTTTCCCAGCACCATTTATTGAAGAGACTGTCTTTTTTCTGTAGGATATTCATTTCCTGATTTGTCAAAGATTAGTTGGCCACAGAGTTGAGGGTCCATTTCTGGAGTCTCTATTCTGTTCCATTGATCTATGTGTCTGTTTTTGTGCTGATACCATGCAGTCTTGGTGATCACAGCTTTATAATATAGCATGAATTCAGGCAACATGATGCCCCCAGCTTTGTTCTTCTTTTTCAACATTCCCTTGGCAATTCGGGGTCTTTTCTTGTTCCATACTGAACAGATTGCTGGGTTCCTAGGAGGAAGGACCTGTCAATATCATGACACATGGATAATGGAATGATTCTCCCAGTCCTTCCCCCATGAACCCTAGAGACATTTAAGATTGTTTATTCCAGCTTTTTGGAAAATGCCAATGGTATATTGATAGGGATGGCATTGAAAGCATAGATTGTTCTAGGCAGCATAGACATTTTTACAATGTTTATTATTCCGATCCATGAACATGGAATGTTTCTCTACCTTTTTGTGTCTTTCTCAATTTCTTTCATAAGTGTTCAATAGTAGCTTGGCTGTTTCTTATCAAGGTAAACATACACTGGACAATATACTCAGCAATCCAACTTGTAAATGTTTCTGCAAGTGCATGAGAACATAGGTCCATACAAAGACCTGCATGCAGATGCTTGCAGCAGCTTTGGTCATAATAGCCCCAAACTGGAATCAACCCAAATGTCCATCAACAGTGAATGAGACAACAAACAGTAGTCTAGCCACACACTGGACTGCTACTCAGCAATGAAGAGGAACGAATTACTCATGCAACAATATGGATGGATCTCAAAATTATACTGAGATTAAAAAGTCAGACCCAATGGACTGCAATATGGTCTGACTCTACTTAATGTGACATTTGGGAAAAGGTAAAAAAATTGGGACAGAGAACAGATTGGTGGTTGCCAGGGGCTGGAGGGAGGGCACTGACTGCACAGGGGCACAGGGGAGGCTTTAGGGTGAAGTAAATGTTCAGTGTCTTGACTGGGGTAAGTGGCTTCATGACCACATACATTTTGTGAATTCTATTCTATAACAATTATATCCCAAGAAATTTCCTTTTCAAAATAACAACAAACAACAAGGAGGAGTCTTCTTCCCGCAGTGTGAAGATGATATAGCTGTTGGTCCACATGCCAAATCCCCTGTGGGAATATTATTCTACCTCCCAAATACCAAGCCCAATTATATACCTAGGGACTTGGGGAAGTGATCACTGGCCTGGGCTGCAGACCCTTTACCCCACTGTAGCCTGTATATCAGCTAGGACTCCACTTCTTGCCTGATGTCTATATCTCCCACTCTAACAGGGTCTGTAGGATGTTTTGGAGCTCTGACTGTCAATATCAATGCGGAGGCTGTGTCCAATAGTCTGAAGTATTTCTCGATCCCTAGCATATAGACTCTCAGGAAAATGGCTCTAGGGTTCGTGGCGGAAGGACTAGAAGAATCATTCCATTATTTATGAGTCATGATGCCAATAGGTCCTTCCTCCTTGGAACCCTGCAATCTGTTCAGTCAAGCACTTCTGCCTCTGCAAATCATCTTTGTTCGGGAACTGCACAGGGATCATGAGTTTTAATTGGTGAAACAATTGCCAGCCTCCTGCTCCACCAGTTTTGCCTTCTTCCCTTTGTAGGTGTTAAGCAGCACTTTATTTGGCTACGACACATCTGTTTGCCACTAGAGAGACTGTGCTTGCTACTGCCTCAAAAGTCAGTAGCAAGGGTGAATACCCTTAGCTGCCTCTCCAACTTTGACCACTGTTCTGGTCATCATGGTTCCCTGGCTGTGGGCTGTCAAGTGGAGCCCCCTGGCTTCTGTTACCTCGGAAGACCTCATCATTACGCTAGCCGCTCTGTGCCAATCTATCCTCTCACCAGACTGCCCTGCAGGTGAAAGACACAGCTGAACTCCTGAGAGGTGATGCTTCTCCTTGCCCTGGCACAGTTTGGTTGTTTTCCTCTCACTGAGGTACAGTGGACACAGAGCATTCTGTCAGTTTCAGGTGTACCATATAACTGTTCGGTATTGGTACAGGTTGCAAAACGGTCACAGCAGTAAGGCTAGTTAGCATCGGTCACTGTACAGTTACAAAGAGTTGTTTCTTGCCCTGAGAAACTTTAAGATACACTCTCTTAGCAGCTTTCAAACAGAGGATAGAGTATAATTAACTATAGTCACTAAGCTGTACACTACCTCCCCAGGGCTTATTGATTACATGACTGGACATTTGTGCCTTTTGACCCCCTTCTTCCATTTTGCTCACCCCTCCACCCCTGGCTCTGGCACCCACTTATCTGTTCTCTGGGTCTTTACCAGTGCATTCCAATGGGTCCTCTGGCTGCCTGTAACATGTGCAGTGTAACATGCCTACTTCTCTCAGCCTTGTTCTGCCAACTGGCATGGAAAATTAAGCATTTCTACTTTGCGCAGGATGGGCTATCGCTTCTCCCCACTTCTAAGAGTCCAGATAGAAGTGTGTGGGCCCCATTCCCTGGGACGGTGTCCTTGCCAGGGTGACTCTTGCCACTACCTGGGTGTGATCCTATTCCTCTCAGAGTGTGGCTCGTCAAGCCAGGTTATGCTCGCGATGGCACAGCAGCCCCCATGTGAGGGAGAGCAGTCAGGAAGAGAAACAAGGACAGTTCCTGGGTTGGGGACAAGCTCTGAGCCTTTGTTCTACAGAGCTAGTATTTTCAGGGCTATCCACCCAGATGTCACCATCTCATGTTTACTTATTATTATTATTTTTAAAATATTTTATTTATTTAAGAGAGAGTGTGGGGGGGGAGTGCTGGACAGAGAAGCAAACTCCCCACTGAGCAGGAAGCCCAATGTGGGACTCCATCCCAGGACTCTAGGATCATGACCTGAGCTGAAGGCCATCGCTTAACCAACTGCACCACCCAGGAACCCTCAATCTTGTGGGGTTTTTAAAATTTAATTTTATTTTTTCAGTGTTCCAAGATTCATTGTTTATGCGCCACACCTAGTGCTCCATACAATACGTGCCCTCAGTACCCACCACCAGACTCTTCTATCCCCCCACCCCCTTCCCTCTAAGACCCTCAGTTTGTTTTTGAGTCCAAAGCCTCTCATGTTTCGTTTCTTTCCCCGAATTACCCTACTTCCCATTTCCTTTCCTTCTCCTACTGTTCTCTACTTGCACCGCAAGTAAGTGAAACCATGTGATACTTGACTTTCTCTACTTGGCTTATTTCACTCAGCATAATCTCTTCCAGTCCAGCCCATGTTGCTACAAAAGTTGGATATTCATCCTTTCTGATGGAGGCATAGTATTCCATTGTATATATGTACCACATCTTCTTTATCCATTCATCTGTTGAAGGGCACCTTGGCTCTTTCCACAGTTTGGCGATTGTGGCCATTGCTGCTATGAACATTCGGGTACATATGGCCCTTGTTTTCTCTACATCTGTATCTTTGGGATAAATACCCAGTAGTGCAATTGCAGGGTCATAGGGTAGCTCTATTTTTAATTTTTTAGGAATCTCCACACTGTTTTCCAAAGCGGCTGCACCAACTTGCATTCCCACCAACAGTGTAAGAGGGTTCCCCTTTCTCCACAGCCTCTCCAACACTTGTTGTTTCCTGTCTTGTTAATTTTGGCCATTCTGACTGGTGTAAGGTGATATCTCAGTGTGGTTTTGATTTGAATTTCCCAGATAGCTAGTGATGATGAACATTTTTTCATGTGTCTGTTATACCCTTAATCTTGTATTTAAAGCACCTGGTTTCCCCAGCACAACACATAACACTCTTGTTCCAGATGACCATGTACAAGTCCCTCTGCTCTTAGACCCTGTCCGATCCTGAGATGGTTCCTCAGCTATGATTCCTCTTCCATGCCAGGAAATAAGGGCCCTTCGGTAAACAACCAAAAATCTTTCAGGCATTCACAGATGGCCTTTAACATTTAGGAAACTAGGGCAGTTGCCCCTCATTCTCATTACCTTTGACAGGGCAATAGGGCATGAAGACAACATAGTCACAACCCGCCGACTCTGCCATCCTTGGAGACTTTGTGGCTCCCATATCATTCAAATGCCTAATCCACTGCACATGAGAGAGAGAGAGAGAGACAGAGAGAGAGAGAGAAAGAGAGAGTATTACCCTCCCTTGGGATCTTTCCCTGGTTCGCTGCTGGTCAGTTCCTCAGCTACCAACCACCTTGTGATAAGGATTATCATTTTTTCACATTCCTCCAGGGAGAGAGTCCTTCTTGTCTGCTGAGTGTTGGCCAAGCATGGCCCCGAGCCCATCTCGGTCTTTTGTCAGATCACTGTCAGCTCCGCTGTCTTTGGAGAGGCAGAGGCAGATATCAAGACAGGATTAGACCTTCAGTAGTCTCGTAGAAGGAAATGTCTCTAAAGATAATGGGGGAGGAATATGAGGAGACCAAAAGAGCCTGTGGGTCACAATACCTCTCCTGCTCAAGGAGAAAGGAAAGACAGGATAGCATCGAAAGAGCCTCAGACATCAGAGTAGGTGTGAATAGGTTCATCCAGGCCAGCAGGAGCCCTTGAGGCAGAGTGACCCTTTACGGTCTTCTACTTTGGGCAGCAGTGGTCCTGTTCCATGCTGCCACACTCAAAGGATGGCTGGAGCTTCCCAAGAGAACCATGGCCTGGGGCAAATTTCCCTCAGCCGCCAATGGAAGAAAACTGGAGACTGTTGATCACCATGCTCCCTGAAGGATGATCTGAGGAGGTCACAGAACAAGCAACTTCCATGACCAGGAAGGTTTTTTTCAGGGACCACACAAGAATCTCCAGTGGGAAGAAACATGGCCCACCATTCTCACATCTTTCAGGCAAACATGATTTCACTACTGCCTTAGTTACATATTTCTCCTGTGTTGGTGAAGGAGGCAGTTGGAGGGGATTTCACTTGGCCTTTGCTGCTGTGGTGAGCCTGCCTCTCTCTGTCAGGGAACCAGTGAGAGCATTCTGCCGGCTGCTAACTAGACCTGTGCTTTTTCAGTGAAGGGCTGGGAAAAGGATAACATGCATAGCACGGGTCATGAGAAGGACCTGTGCCAGCAATTGGTTTGTTACCTTGCCTCTGTCTGCCCCCATGCTAATGGATGGGCCATCACCATCACATTAGTCTGCCTTGAGATCAATGGCAGCTCAGACCCTGTATCTGAGAACTGCTGGTAAGATCTGAGTATTTCCCATGCTCCAGGATCTGAGTATCACTTGAGGAAGGAGTAAGGGAATGGGTTCTGTGAATACGTGCATGATTGCCTTCAGAGTCTCTGCCTGAGGTGATCCTGCTTCCACTTTGGTCAGTGGGTATGGATCTGAGAACTGGCCCAGGTCTGGCAACTGGGTGAGGGGGTCAGGGTTTTCCATTGTGGCCACTAATATCGTGCTTAAGAGATTTTGGCTTGTACAGAACATGCTTTCCCTCATGGGTTCCCATCTATCTCTCTCATAGTGATATCATGCTCTAGTAGACATCATCAGAGACCCCTGTGGCTGAAAGGTTCCTGGGGGGACAGTCCAGTGTGGTCAATGTTACATTTATTACAAACACTTTACGTTTGATGGCTCAGTGCTGCCTTGTGGCCCTCACCATTTTGTAATCCTGCCATGCTGGGTGAGAGCTGGAGTCCGTGGCAGCATCAGCCCATGTCTTCCAGAAGATAGCCACTACAGAGCTGCTCAGGGGTGCTGGTGTCCCTTTCCCCAGTCGTTCTTTGTTGGTTCTGTAAAGAGACGCCCTCTAGACCATCCCAGGAAACATATTGGGCTGGTGGATTTTCTTGTCTTTCAGTGCTTTGATGGTGTCAATGCTAACTTTAGCTAAAAGTTGGAACACATTTCTTAGCATTGTGTGAAAGCTGGCTTGAAGATGTTCAGAAATGAGTCAATTATCTCTCTGGCAATCTTTCCCCAAATGAAGGAAAGTATCCTCATTTTGGAGAAAGCTCTGCCATCATTTACGGGTTATGTGGCCTACTGGTCTTGTTTCCTTAAACACCTGGAGACCTCTTACGATCACCCCTAAGATGAACATGTTCAGGTGAGAGGCCAGTTATTCCTGGTATACCAAAATGCCCCCAAAATGTTGGTTACCATTTTGAGGTCCTTTCACATGGCATTTAAGTCAGTCAGAGAGTATTGTTTGAGAGTACCTCCAGTATGATTTTCTAGTAGCTAATAAGCCGTATATTTCTCCATTCAGTTCAAATAATTGTTCAAATGTTTTGCAAGGACTGAAGACAGTTCTCTGATTTGTCCTGTTTGTCTACCCCACCAGGTGGTATTCGCCCACCTCCCAGAATCAGTGATAGCTGTAGAATGGGGGTGAAGGAGGCATCTGAAGATGTTGTCAGATGTTTTGCATGGTTCAGAAATTGGAGCCACTCCTGTTTTTTCTAATTGATTTCTCAGTAAGGTAAAGTAAGATAGTCAAATCATGGTCAGAGCTATCTGGTAGGGGCTGGCAGACTCAATAGCTAGTTGAATTTTATTTTTTAAAAATAATTTGTTTTATTTTATTTTTTCAGTGTTCCAATATTCATTGTTTATGCACCACACCCAGTGTTCCTTGCAAATGTGCCCTCCTCAATATCCACCACCAGGCTCACCCATCCCCCACCCCCTCCCTTCCAAAACCTTCAGTTTGTTTCTCAGAGTCCATAGTCTCCCATGCTTCGTCTTCCTCTCTGATTTACCCCAGCTCACATTTCTTTGCCTTCTCTTAATGTCCTTCATGTTACTTTTTATGCCCCACAAGTAAAGGAAACCATAGGATACTTGACTTTCTCTGCTTGGGTTATTCCACTCAGCATAATCTCCTCCAGTCCCACCCATGTTGATACAAAAATTGGGTACTCATCCTTTCTAATGGAGGTGTTATATTCCATTGTATGTAGGGATCATAACTTCTTTATCCATTCTTCTGCTGAAGGGCACCTTGGCTTTTTCCACAGTTTGGTGATTGTGGCCATTGCTGCTATGAGCATTCAGATACATATGGCCCTTGTTTTCACTACATCTGTATCTTTGGGGTAAATACTCAGTAGTGCAATTGCAGGGTCACAGGGTAGCTCTATTTTGAATTTTTTTTAAGGAATCTCCACACTGTTTTCCAAAGTAGATGCACCAACTTGCATTCCCATCCACAGTGTAAGAGGGTTCCCCTTTCTCTGCAGCCTCTCCAACACTTGTTGTTTCCTGTCCTGTTAATTTTGGCCATTCCAACTGGTGTAAGGTGGTTTCTATGTGGTTTTGATTTGAATTTCTCTGATGGCTAGTGTTGATGAACATGATATCTTAGAGAATTCACAGGGGATGACCCCACAATGGAAATTTTCTCATTAATATATTCCTTGTTGTGCTTCCCAAATAAACTTAACTTCACCTAAATCCTGGTCTCCATGTCTGCTTTTTGGAAGATCCAAATTAAGATAGTAGGTAAGACACTATATGTTTGTTATAAGGAAGCTAAGTTCTACCACTAATCTTGATATAATTGACTAATCCAGCCCTAGTGAACTCAACTAACATTAAATAACAATGCAGCTTTTCCTTAAATTAGAAATATTGCAAAAGATGTAACTTCTTGTAAAAATTTGAAAGTAAAATAATGTGACTCTAAAGAATTAATTTTAAAATATAACACAGAATCTTAATTTACCAGTAATACAATGGTGTTATTCAGAAAAATAAAGTGTGGTTTATTCAGAAAAATAAACTGGGACAACTGGCTAGCCAATTGAAAAAACATATGGTTGGATTCCCATTTCATTCCTTATAACAAAATAAAGGTTCTGGTGGAAGTTCTGAAAGATAAAAATCTTTAATGCCCCCCCCCCCCCGATTTGAGACATTCCCTCCTCAAGTTCCAGGGTTATTATTCTTTCTACTGCCACAAAGTTGGTATTTGACCTCCCTATAGATAAAAAATTCCCCCATTAAAAAATGTTTCTTTTTTAATTAAGTAGGCCTCATGCCCCACATGGGGCTCAAACATGCTCTACCATCTGAGCCACTCAGGTATCCCTAAAATCTTTCTAAAATCTCTTACTGAAGGGCCTAGTACAGGAGACTCCAGGACACTTGTATAATATTCCATAAGGATTTGGTTTAAATTCTCAATGCCTCCTTCTAGCCAGGCTGCCCTGTAGAAGATGTCCTGCCTGGGTTGGTACACTAGGGGAATGAAGGCTGCCTCACCATGCCTGGGAATGGTCACAGCAGAATCCAAAAATTTTTAAATAGTGCTATACAACCTCCTACCCCTTGTGTCCTTATCCTGACCCAGGAAGGAAGCAGTCAAGATGTTGCTGGGGAGAATGGGGAGACCCTGAGGCCTCTGCCCACCAGTTCCCAGGATGTCCCTGGAGGCTCCAGGTCTTGTGGCAAGAAAGAATGTGAAGATAGACAGGCAAAACAGTTGGGCGGTGCAAGTGAAGTTTATTAAAGGGGTGCACAGTCAGAGAAGCCAGATAGGTGCATTCAAAGGTGAGCTACAGGCCCCCTGGTATGGGTTTCTATCTTCTCTTGACAGTTGTTAACTAGGGGATGGAATATTTATTACTTGGAGAGGGGATTTTTTTGAGAGCAGGGTTTTGAGCCATTTCTTTGTTACTTGGTCAGGGTTTCTGGCCTTGTCTTGGGCCTGCCTGGTTTGGTCCAGCTTCTTGTGGCTTTGTTTTTGTAGGGCTGCTGGCACAGGCCTCTGCCTTTCCTGATAACAGGCTAGGACGCCCCCTTTGCTGGCCCCTAGGCATCCTGTCAAAGCTCATGAAGTGCCTACACTAACAACGAGGCAATGATTCCTTTCTAGAGATGGTGCCATTAACTGATTAAGTCATCTTATACTTTGTTGGAGTCAATAGTAGGTGAGGGATGTAGAAGCTTAAATCTTTTTGAGCTGCTTTCTTGGAGGTTCTTCCAACACTTGAATAATACCACGTCTGTGGATATTGAAGGTTCATTGAATACCTTTACCGTCAGTTCATTGCTGAGTGGTTTTAGGGATAAAATGTGTGCTTTGTGTAGGTCTCAGTCCATCCATAGTGATGCTATTGGCTAGGAATGCCGGGAGGCACTCACCTGCACCTGTGCTACTTCTAGGACTCTCCACAGACATTTCCCCCACCAGAGCCAGTGTTGTGGCTGGACTGGCCCTTGCCGTTCTATGATTGCAAGACACACCTCAGCAACAAGCATTACTTTGGAACTTTGAAAAAGCAAGGTTTATTACTCACAAGTGCTATGTGGGTACATTGCACACGTGGGACCACATAGCCAGGTTAGGACTGGGGGAGAGTGCATGGGTCTGGGGCTCTAGCCTTATTGGAGCTGAGAGTGTCACCGGTCTAGTTCTTATTACTGAATTTAAAACCAAAGAATGGGAATTCAAGTGCAGGAAGGGAAAAAGCATTCAAGGGTTCAGTTATCTAGATGACCCAGGGCTCCCTAAAAGGTGAGATTGATGGGTAGAGTGGCCTGGCTCTTTATCTATTCTTGGAGCTAACAATGTATTCATTCTCAATAGCTGTCTTTGAAGCAGGTGCCTCAGCAATCAAAAGCTTAATGTCAGGCACTTATTATACCACAATGGGTACCATTGTCAGGATGCAAATAGTTCAGACGCAGATTAATTTCAAAGGCCCCAACTGTGTGGCTGAGGTCAGCTGATGAGATTGAAACAGCATTACTGGAACTCAAGAAAGTGTCCACGATGGCCAGGTAGCACTGGTAGCCCCAAGAAAGGATCAAAGTTCTTATATGGTCAGTCTGCCAGGAGCCAGCAGAGGCAGCTCCCATGCAATGGGAGCTCTCTAACCCCAAAACAGACAGAAGCTTTCAGCAGGAATCACAAGCCTAGAAGGCAGTGGTAGCCTCTGCATCAGAAACAGTCTTTTATCTTTGGGGTAAAGATACAGTGGAAAGAAGGGGCACATGCGCCCCAGTGTTCACAGCAGCAATGGCCACAATAGCCAAACTGTGGAGGGAGCCAAGATGCCCTTCAACAGATGAATGGATAAAGAAGATGTGGTCCATATACACAATGGAATATTGTTCAGCCATCACCAAAAACGATGAATACTCACCATTTACATCAATAGGACTAGAACTGGAGGGGATTATATCAAATGAAGTAAGTCAAACAGAAAAAGACAATTGCCGTATGGTTTTGCTCATATGTGGAACGTAAGCAATAGCACAGAGGACCATCGGGGAAGGGAGGGAAATCCAAAGGGGGCAGAAATCAGAGAGGGAAATGAACCATGAAAAACCGTAGACCTCAAGAAACAATCTGGGGGTTTCAGAGGGGAGGAGGGTGGGGGGAGTGGGTAACAGGGTGATGGGAATTGAGGAAGGCACATGCTGTGATGACCATCGGGTGTTATAATCAACTAATGAATCACTGAACGCTGCATCAAGGACTAATTATGTAAAATACAGTAGCTAACTGAACAAAATTTTAAAAATTATTTTAAATAAGATAAAAAAAGAAACAGTCTTTTATTTTCTGCCTTGTATAGTAGAAATGGATGTGTTGTATGCTTATAATTCCTGAACCACAAGTTTGTGCCCCACATGTGATGGCTGATGTTCTGCCAGGTGTGGTATGATAGGTAGTACAAAGTTTGACCACCAGTTCGATTCCTGTTGGTCTCATTAGAGAAATTGCTCTTTACCAGGAACATCTCCCTGAGTAACCCAGCTGGTTCAGTCCCTACAATTTATTTCCAGGGTTCAGGGCCCTAAAGGGGTGTCATCAGTGTGTCAGTCTGTTGGATTTTGAGTAGCAGATCAAACAGGCCACCGGCAATAGGGAAGAATCGGCAGAAGGGTAGCTGGGGCACAGGGGCGCTGGAGCACCTGGCTCCCGGGTGGCCTGTACAGACCAGTAGATCGGCCGTTCACGGCTGACAGAATCCGAAGGCAGAGAGATGAGTGATGGTGAAACAAGAAAGTTTGTATCAGTGAGGCCAACACCTAGAAGATAGCGGACTAGCGGCTCAAATACCATCTCCAAAGAACTGCCGACACTTCCAGGTCTACAGGAGGAAAATGTGGGCAGAAGTCGGTGGCTACGTGCAGGTGGGCGGTAGACAGTCGGGTTATCATCGTCACCGGTGGGGTCTTGCTGGCTCAGGGCAGCCCTTACTGCTCAAGAGGGTAGTTTTGGTTCCCTTCCGGGGATGCTTTGTCGGCAGGGTCCTTTGCCTGAGTTAAGTGATAAGCGGGAAAGAGATGGCTCAGTTAGAAGTTTGAGGTCAAAATGGAGGCAGCTGAAGTTCTCTTTCAAAAGTACAATGGAGGGGCGCCTGGGTGGCTCAGTGGGTTAAGCCTCTGCCTTCAGCTCAGGTCATGATCTCAGGGTCCTGGGATGGACCCCCGCCTCGGGCTGTCTGCTCAGCAGGAAACCTACTTTCCCTTCTCTCTCTGCCTGCCTGTGATCTCTCTGTGTCAAATAAATAAATAAACTCTTAAAAAAGAAAGAGAGAAAGAAAGTACAATGGAGGTTAGAGGCACCTGCGCTAAGCCCTGACCCACCCTGCTTAAGGCTCAACCAAAGTAGCTTCTAATGTCTAGAGCCCACTCCATTTCTAAATCTTCATTGTGGACATCACTTATTTCTGCTTTAAGGATGCCTTGAGTTGGCAGCTACAGCCCTACTGCATTTTAGCTGTAGGGTGCCAGGGATTTCTGCCTCTATTGTCAGAATGACATCCCTTCCCCATCCCACTTTGGAGGAGAATGAACAACAATCGAAGGATCCTTTGATTGACCTGATTGTTTTTTGGGTTTTTCTTAAAGATTTTATTTATTTATTTGACAGAGAAAGAGAAAGAGAGAGAGAGAGAGAGAGAGAGAGCACAAGCAGGGGGAGTGGGAGCGGGAGAAGCAAGCTTCCCGCTGAGTGGGGAGCCTGATGTGGGTGGGGCTCCATCCCAGAACTCTGGGATCACGACCTGCACCAAAGGCAGACATTTAACCCCTGAGCCACCCAGGTGCCCCTGATTGTCCTGTTTTAATCCTAACTCATTGCTCTAAGCGTTTATTGAAGGTAGGGTAGAGAAGAACCCTTACTCCCTTCTTGTCCACCATTTGATCACCAACACTCAGTAGTGGATCCTGAGGGAGTAGTCTTCTTTCATCCTCTAATCTGGCCTGTGGATACCTTTGTTCTCCTTGTTCCAGAAAAGCATGTTTCTATTAGCATCCCATCTTTGTCACCAAAATCTGTCAAGAAGTGTAGTAGGTCTAAGATTTTACCCCATGTGCGAGCTAACAAGTTAGCTTGCCACAGTTTTGTGGAGCACTCTGATTGGATGGGGAGCCACCAAATGTGAGGTGTCCCAGTTGGGTGGATGGTGAAAGAGTTTACCCAAGGCAGAACAATACATAGAATGTTACTGAATACACAGGAAAGGAGTGGCAGGCAAGACAGCAAAGGAGAGACTGGGAGGAGGTGATGCTGGGGAACTACAGTCATAGAGCAGAGTGAGTAGTTGTGGGAATGGGGGTGGGTCACTTAAGGAGCCTGTTTGTGTTCAGCTTGGTGGCGGCTGTGGGACATTTTACCTTAATCAGATTTCCATTGCTTAAGCTTTTTGCCTAAAAGTGGCCTGTCTTAAGTTTCATGGATGCTAGAAGAAGATGAGATACCTGGTTCAGAGACAAAGGACTTTATTTCTCATGGCACAGCAAAGAGCATGAATTTTATGCTCCTGTCAATTTAATTTATTCCAAAGCCTAATAAGGGCAATGTAGAGGGGCCCCGAGGATACTGCCAGTATAATAAACCAATGGGAAATAGGAAATGTTTATAGTAAAATTTCCCTGCCTTACTTATTTTAGTTATATTAAGTTCTTTTCTTGGATTTAAATGTAAGTCACTGAAACCCACAACATGAATGGTTCTTTTTCTCATATAAACTCTATTAGGTTTTTGGAGAGAAAAGGAAAGCTGAGGGGAAAAAAATGGGGGGAAGCAGCATTTAATCAGTACCTCCTAAGTGCTAGCTAATTAATATTCACTTTATGACTTATTGATCACAAAATAGTGATTATCATTTCCACTGTAGAATGCAAACAAAGTTTAGGGTAGTTAAAAATGCATTGCTGAACAACCTACAAATGTCCATGTACTCTTTGAAAGAACAAGGCTAGAGAATCACATTACTTGATTCGAAGACCTATAAGAATGATAATAATCAAGATGGTGTGGTGTAGGGGCACCTGGGTGGCTCAGTCAGTTAAGTGTCTACCTTCAGCTCAAGTCATGATCCCAGGGTTGTGGGATGAAGTCCTGCATCAAGCTCCTGCTCCCTGCTCAGTGGGGAGTCTGTTTCTCCCTCTGCCTCTGCTGCTCCCCCACCACACTTGTGTTCTCTCTCTCAAATAAATAAATAAAATCTTAAAAAAAAAAGTTGGTGTTGTGTAAATGGCTTCAGAATTGATATACCCATCAAAGAACAGAGTCGAGTCCAGAAGTAGATCCACACTTTACACCACTGGTCTCCTGACCAAACACAAAGATAATCCAATGGCAGGAGGGGGATTATATGTTATGTACCATTTTGTATCTGATTTTTTTCTGAATAACATGGTGTTTTTGAGATTCATCTATTTTATTGCAATGATTGTTTGATTCTTTTATTGCTGAGTAGTATCCATTTGTAAAAATAGAATACATGTATACACTTACCCATGCTCCTCTTGACAGTTGTTTCCAATTTGGAGCTATTATGAAAAAGCAGTTAAAAATGTTCTGGAAAGAAAAAGAAGAGAAGGGAAAGGAAGGAAAGGGAAGAGAAGGGAAGGGAAAGGAAAGGAGGGGAAGGGAAGGGAAAGGAAGAGAAGAGAAGAGAAAGAAAAGAAAAGAAAAAAGTAAAGAAAAGAAATGAAACACAGGCAAGAGTTTGCAAGTTGGGAAAAGGATTTCCTTCCTGTTTGTAACCTTTGTCAGCATTTCTCTAGCAGCAAAATGCAGCTCTGACTCCAATCTCCACCTTGTATTGGTGACTTCATTACCAGCAGTGCTGTCCCACTTGAGAAGTACCGCCATTAGCTACTTGTGAGCCCTGGGTGGGTAATTCCCTTCACAAGAACACCTCAGAGATAGCGCAGGTTTGGTTCCAGACCACTTCCATAAAGTGAATATTGCCTAAAATGAGTTAAAGGAATTCTTTGGTTTCCCAGTGCATACAACAGTTATGTTTATACTACAATGGAGTCTAAATGCGCAATACATTATATCTAAAAGGAAACAACGTATGTACCTTAACTTAAAAGTACTTTATTGCAAAAAATAAATAAAATACTTTATTGCTAAATAATACTAACCATCATCTGAGGTTTCAGAGAGTTGCAATCTTTCCGCTGGCAGAGGGTCTTACTTTGATGTTGGTGGCTGCTGAAAGTTCGGTTGGCTGTGGCTATTTCTTAAAATAAGACAATGAATTTATCTTACCGTTTTCATGTTTTATTGTGCACATTTAAATTTCAGCATTAATACTGAGCCAAATATATTCTGGTTTTATGTCAAGATTTTTGAAATGTAAAAAGAAAATGGACAGCTCTTAGAATATAGAATATATTAAATGATTAGAGAATCCACAGCATGTCTATACAACATTTACACATTTAGTGACACAAATACAAGTAAACTATAGGGACAGGAATACACGTAAAACTTTGGGCTGCAATTGGAAGAAAAACCTATTCAGGACTAAAGGGAGAGGTTCTTGGTTGCTGATAAAAATCTCCCCTTGATTTCAGACTTTGGACAAATTAAGGAGCCAGTATGCAAAACTACTGAATTGTACAAAATCTCCACTAGTCAGAAAAAAACAGTAGCAACATGACAGATGAAGGAACTGGCTCATGCCAATCTGGGCTGTGGGGGCTGGCCAGTCTGCAGTGAACAGGGATGATGGGCTGGAGGTTGGAAACCTACTTGGAGGCTGCGGCTCAAGGTTAGGATCTATGATAGAGTGCAACAGCAGGCTGGAAATGGTCTGTCGAGGCAGAGTAGTTAGCACATTCTTTAAAAGTCCTTATTTTCCAAACGCAGTTCTACAATGCTTTCTTCAAACAGGGAAGACAACAATGAAGTTTGCTGCATCAGTTGACTCTTCCTTTCACAAACAATTTCTCTGTAATATGTGATGCCATTTGATAACACAGTAGAATCACAGTAGCTACCACAGAACTTCGTTCAAAATTGGAGTTCTCCTCTCAAATCCTGCTGCTGCTTTATCAACTAAATGTATGTAATAGCCTAATCCTTTGTTGTCATTTCAGCAGTCTTCACCTGTCGGGGGCGGCGTGATTCCCCCCCCCCCGCCATGCTGCAAACCCCAAAAACTATGGTGGAGGTACCCATAAATGTGCCCTGTGGGCCGGGGCAATATGTCCTTTGTGTCTCTGGGACATGCACCTGGACAAGTGCTCATCCAAGGCGTGGAGAGCCATGCCAATCCTTATGAAGCTTAATAA
Source organism: Spilogale gracilis (assembly GCA_004023965.1). Classification (NCBI taxonomy): domain Eukaryota; kingdom Metazoa; phylum Chordata; class Mammalia; order Carnivora; family Mephitidae; genus Spilogale; species Spilogale gracilis. Next base: position 10,955 of record PITA01008019.1, on the reverse strand, counting down.
TTGTAGGATTATGGGGGCACAACACACTTACTTTAAAACTTAGTGAAACCTTTGCTAACATAAATAGCTTAGATATTGCAACCTCCTGTTTGTGTGACCATTCACTCACTTCCCTATGCTGGGGGAGAAGTAAAACATTCTAATAAGATAAGGATTTGCAGGAACCATCTGTTGCTCAGGACATGCCTGACTGTGATCGATCAGTCTATAGATTAGGATATAATTGGCACATCCTGCTTCACTGTATGGACCCTTCAAAGAAATAGGCACATCCCGTTTCATTGTGTGAGACCCTCAAGGGCACAAGGCCCGTCCTGTTTTTGCAAAGACCCCCAAAAACACTATTGTTACTATTGTCACTCACGACTGATGATCCATCACTTAAAGAAACTCTTTGATCATATGGTTTCCACCTGAAAAAAATATGTAACTCTCTGCTATAAATAAAGAGCCCTGAGAACAGTGTTTTCAGGAGATTCCTACATGAAGCTTGGTCTCCTCATTTTCACCGACTCCTTCCTCACTCTTGGACCCTAACTGTTGCTGGGGCTGGCCCCCGGCATTCACCAGGAGTAAATCTCATCTCAGGAAACTGCTTTCTTTGCTCATCCACGAGACAACTCCTCATCCGTTTGCCTTATGACGAGATTGGGACAATTCAGTCCCATCTTCAGGCTTCACTTCTGATTCTAGTTCTCTTGTTTCCATCACACCTGCAGTTACTTACTCTACTGAAGTCTTGAACGGCTCAAAGTCATCCATTAGGCTGGAATCAACTTCCAACGTCCTGTTAATGTTGATATTTTGACCTCTTCCCATGAATTGCAAATGTTCTTAATGCTGTGTAGAATGATGAATCCTTTCCAAAAGTTTTTCAATTTGTTTTGCCCAGATCCATCAGAGGAATTGCTATCTATGGCAACTATAGACTTCTGAAATATATTTCTTAAGTAATAAGACTTGAAAGTTGAAATTACTTACTGATCTATGGGCTGTATTATGGATGTTGTGTTAAGAGGTATGAAACCAACTTTAATCTCATCGTACATCTCCATCAGAGCACTTGGGCACATTATCAATGAGCAGTAATATTTTGATAGGAACCTTTTTTTGAGCAGTTGATCTCAACAGTAGGCTTAAAATATCCAGTAAACCATGTTGTAAACAGATATGCCATCACCCAGACTTTGTTGTTTCATTTCATTCATTTATTCATTCATTCAGCACAGGTAGGGGCACCTGGGTGGCTCAGTTGGTTAAGTGTCCGCATTTGGCTCAGATCATGATCCTGGTGCCCTGGGATCAAGCCCTGCTTAGCGAGAAGTCTGCTTCTCCCTCTCCCTCTCCCCTTTCCCCTGCTCATGCTGTCTCTCAAATGAATAAATAAAATCTTTTAAAAAATAATAATGCACAGGCAGAATAAATTTAGCCTGATTCTTAAGGGCCCTAGGATTTTCAGAATGGTCAGTGAGCAAGTGAGCACTGGCTTCAACTTAATGTCACCTGATGTGTTAAGAGAGTCAGCCTAGGCTTTGAAGCTTTGAAGCCCAGCAAAGATTCTCCTCCCTAGCTATGAAAGTCCCAGATGGCATCATCTTCCAATAAAAGGCTGTATCATTGTCTTATATGGATGGAATTTTCTGTGATTAGTCCTGTGTACCTGGCAACCCTGACCTGCAGGTATGCAGGCAGCCTGAAGAATGCTGTTTGTGAGACTTGCGCTGCATAAGTGACCTCGGGAGACTGTTAGTTGACATTAGCTGGCCTCCAGGTCAGAACTGGCCCTTCTGGTCTGGATGCCTAGAGCTACAAGTTTTGTCTTGCATCCTCTCCAGTCCCCAGAACAGAATCCAAGAGGGGAGGTGAACACACCACAGCCTAGGCGCCTTGAATATATGAAGACCTTATAATGCAGCTCACTCCAAACTGCAGGTAGACAAACACATGTTTAACTTTAGACCCTGTCATTTGCCCTATAAACGCAGCCCTTACGGAGATGGTGAGTCGGAAGTCTCCCTGAGGAGAAGACGCAGTCCAGGCCCGTCAGTCAGGACTCCAGCCTGGCTGTCTCCACAGGGCTTCCCCAGCTAATGAGGTTGGATGTTCTAAGTGCCAGGTTTGATGTAACTCTGTCTTATTCTCCTTTACTGCTTACTATTGCCGTCATCTATGTGTAGATTTCCTTCTGCTTCTATCAGATTTTTACAAAATCAGTAAAGTGGTCCCCCCCCCCTTTGAAACTGCAAGTACAGCTGCTGTGAGTCTTTTCTTCACAACAATCACCCACAGTGAAAACCTCCTGGTTCATGCAGCCACCTTCATGAATGATCTTCACTGGACCTTCTGCATAACTTGCTACAGCGTCTCCATCAGCACCTGCTGCTTCACCTTGCCCTCTGATGTTATGGAGATGGCTTCTTTCCTTAAACCTCATGACCCAGCCTCCGCTAGCTTCAGACTTTTCTTCATCTGTCACAGCCTTCCCAGAATTGAAAGGGTTAGGGCTCCGCTCTGGATTAGGTTGTGCCTTACGGGACTCTTGGTTTGATCCTCTATCCAGACCACTAAACTTACTCCATATCAGCAATAGGACTGTATCACTTTCTTATCATTCGTGTGTTCACTGGAGCGGCACTTTTAATTTCCCTCAAGAACTTTTCCTTTGCAGTCACAGCTTATTGGCTAACTGTTTGGCACAACAGGCCTAGCTTGTGGCCAGTCTCAGTGTTCTATGTGCCTTCCTTGCTAAGCTTAATCATTTCTAGCTTTGGTTTAAAATGAGAGGCATGTGACTCTTCCTTTCACTTGAACACTTAGAGGCCATTGTAGGGTTATCCGTTAGCCTAATGTCAAAAATTGTTGTGTCTTAGGGAATAGGGAGGAGTGAGGAGAAGGAAAGACGTGGCAGGATGGCGTGTTGCTGGAGCAGTCACAACACACACCACATTTATCCACTGAGTTAGAATCTTATATGGGTGCAGTTTGTAGTACCCGGAATGATTACAGGTCACATCAAAGATCGCTGATGACAGATCACGATAACAAAAATAATGACAAAGTTTTAAATATTGCGAGCATTATCAAAATGTGACACAGAGACATGAGGTGAGCAAAGGCTGTTGGAGAAATAAACTTTCAATTTGTAAAAACCACAGTATCTGCAAACTGCGATGAAGTGAATGGCAATAAAACAGAGTACGCCTGTAGGCAGGAAACCCACTTACTCTGAAATAGTACCATGATTTCTGTTTTCATGACTAGACCTTGAAAGATATTTATACATACAGAGAATTTCTAGACACTTACATAAAAATTATTTAACAACGGTTCCCTTTAAAGAGTGGAACTGATAAAGCTGGAGGAAAGAACTTTTACTTTTCATTTTATTCCTTCTGAATTCTCTCTCATATCTGCTACAAACTGTTTTATTCCTACTCTAAACTTTGTTGTACTCTCTGTAACTTATTTCACAATAGCACAATAGAATATATGCTTAGTTGCTTTAAGCAGAAGTCCCAACTTCAGTGATGAGTGCCTGGGACTGAATCAAAAGCCTGCTCTCCAGATTACGACCACAGTAGTTTGATGGATTTTAGATATAGCTTTTTGTTGTTCTATTGAATGAGGAATAACTTCAAGATTTTTTTGACCTTTTGACAAACTCATGGTTGAAAATTGATTATTCCCTTATTTTAATATGTGAGTCTGATATCTTTTCATATGAGTTTTATCTTTTTTTCATTTTTAGCTATTTATAGAAAAACTTCTTTGCATGAATAAATGTCTTTGTGTTGTATTATTATCAGGACCAAACCAAACAAAGAAAAAAGTCATAAACTATGGTGTATAGAATTTCACTTTTTGGTCAAAAAATATCTATATAGAGAGAGATTTAGGTAGATAGATAGATACATAGATACTATATATTTCAGGACCTTGAGCTAAACATTTAAAAGACTGATCTCATCATTTTCTTTCTCCAAGATCTCTCATACACATAAAGCAACTAACCAGTCCCACATTCTTTCAACACTGACTAAAATGATCTAGGGCATCAGATATTTGACACCAGGTCATGACTGATGATAATTTAAATAACCATTTTGACTGAATGCTATAGAGAACCAATTCCACATTCCCACCTTAGGTTCTGTTCCTCTATTCTCAACCAATAGCTCTATCATTCAGCACTCAGGGATGCTGAACCACTATTAGTGTTTTAGGATAAGTGATTCACAATAAAAAGCAGACTTCACACAAATGTGGAGGAAATGGAAAGTAAGGTCTAGGAAGGCGTCCTGCAGAATCAGAAAAGGGATCAGCAACCGGTCAATCTGAAAAGCCACCCATATCCAGCTTCTGAAGTAGGAATGTAAAAGGAAGTTTTTGTCTCTGTGTTCCCACCTCCTCTGTGGGTCCACGCCCACGTTTCTAGGGCTAGGCTTGGGTGTCTGCTCTTGGACAAGTTTTAGGAAGAAGAGTTATAGATGGGAAAACAAGGATGAACTAGAACCCACCAGGCACCTTGGCATCTGTCCATCATCACACACAACTATGAAAAGAACTTCGAAAACTACTAGTTCACTTCTACCTTCAAACCAAACACATGCTTTTTTCGTTGGTTAAAGTCTATATTAGAACCGTGTAGTGGGAAACTTTTAGTTTGAGAAACTCAGTTTCTAGCTTAAGTTGACGCAGCACAACTCATCACAGGAACCACTACTATTAAAACTACTATTTTGCTATTACCATTATCACTGTTTTTACTACTAATTTGCTAGTTTCATGTTGCCTGTGAAAAATGAATGTATAATTCAGAAAATGGTTTTTAATGTAGTCAGTTAATCAGGGACCTACCTACATGCTTATCTTATGAAGTCTGAATAATTATGGCAAGTTAACAGAAGTCCTAATTGCATCAGTCTCTGGGTTCTTTGGGAAAGGGAGGTGTATTAGAAGGATCATCAACACCTAAGCCCTAATTCAAATTCTGATAATGCTTTTTTCTAGCTATGCACTCTTGAGCAAGTTAAAATTTTCCTTGATCTTTAGCTTTCTCATCTACAAAACAGACTTACCTATACTTACTCCAAAAGTTACTATGAAGGCTAGATCAAATCATATACTGAAACAAATCCATCTTGTCCTCACCATTAGTTAAATGATAAAGTGTACTTTAAAACTGACACTAGAATTAAGTTTCAGAAACCAAAAGATGACAAAATCTGCACTCTCATCAGGGAATAGGCACCAGAGGAGACCTGGTTTAGAAGGAATAAGGTATTTTGAGAAGGGATCTTATCGTCTAATCAAGGATAGCAGTTCATGATGGTCTGTGAGAAACTCATCCCACCATTTACATGTTCTCCAGTCCAATTCCAGGACAATTAACTTACTTATTCATTCAACAAGTATTTATTGAATAATCACTATGTTTGATTATTACAATCACTGTCACTGTACAGGGGATAGAATAGGAAGACACAATTTGTACATCTATAATGTAGTGTAGGAAGGGTTGAAGATGATGGTGTAGGAAGACTCTGATTTCACCTCTTCCACTGACACACAGAATCTGTGCCTACACAGTCATTCCTCCTGAGAAAGAACTGAGGGCTGATGAAACAGCTCTGCACAACACAGAGAGAAGAGACAGAGACACAAAAATGACCAAATCTCCATACCTGGTGCTACAAACTGGGGCAGGGGCGGGAGGATGGGGGGGGGGGGCGTGCACAGAGTCACCTAACATGGGACACAGCAAAACAAAACAAAACAAAACAAAACAAAATCCCACAAAAAACAAGTGGTTTGGGGGCAATTAGACTATAGGTGAAGGAGATCCATTTATGAATCCTTGCGTGTACACCAAACAATTGGGGAACTATTGGAACTCTGAGGTTGGAGCTGCTGGCAAGTGCATTGCTTACATTTCCCCTCCACCGTGATAGTGCAGATGGGAGCAGGGACTGGGCACTCTAGTTAGTCTGCCCCCTCAGTGAGCCCTGGGCCATCAGCCCTTACCAACTTCAGCTGTTCCACAAAAGTGGCACCCCAATTATGCCTACCCTAGCTCTAGCCTTCCCACCAAGGCTGCCCTGACATGGCATACACCAGGACACTCCTGGCCTCTGCCCACTCCAGCTCCAGCTGACTCACTAAGGCAGCCCAAGCGCACAGCTTCCCAGGACACCCCAAGCCCATGCCTGCTTCAGCTTCAGCCATTCCCCAAAGTGCCTCCTGTATGGAACGATATGCTTGTTCCAGCCCCAGCTGTCCTTCCAGGGCAGCCCTTGTGCAAAGCCCCCTGGGATCTTTTGGTTCATACCCACATCAGCTCCAGCCCTCCAGAGTGGCCCTAGTGTGAAGTGTCCTGGAACCACCCAGCCCAAGCCCACCACAGTTCCAGCCAGGCCATCAAAGTCAAAAGGTAGGTGTAGTCTACACAGTGGATATTCCCACACAAGCCCACATCCCTCAAGACTGGCAGATGTATGTTTCATTTAACCCACAGAAACAAAACAGAGAAAGTCAGAGAAAACGAAGAGAGAGAGGAATATGCTCAAAATGAAAAAACAAGACAAAGGTTCATAAAAAGAGCTAAATGTAATAGAGATAAACAATCTACCTAATAAAGAATTCAAGGTATGTTCATAAAGATGCTCACCACAGAAGAGGAGACTGAGTGAATTCAGTGAGAACTTCCATAAAGAGACAGAAAATATAAAAATGAACCATTCAGAGCTGAAGAATACAATAACTGAAATGAAAAATTAATCATTAATTGAAAAAGAGATAAAGAATTTTCCAGACCAAAAAAAAAGTTAAAGGAGTCCATCACCACTAAACTGGTCTTACAAGAAATGTTAAAGAGACCTCTTTAAGTGGAAAAGAGAAAAGCATAACTAAAAGTAAGAAAATTATGTAATAAAAACATTTCACTGGTAGAATATATATATAATAAAGGTAGAAGATCGATCGCTTATAAAACTAGTATGATGGTTGAAAGACAAAAGTAAAATCAATTTATCAAAAAATGAGTAAAGGGATTCATAAGGATATGTAAAGTATGATATTATATATATAAAACATGGAGGGGGAAGTATAAATGTACTGCTTTAGAATGTGTTCAAACTTAAGCGACCATCAGCTTAATATAGACTGTTAATACACTTAGCATTTTATATATGAACCTCATGATAACAAACAGAGAACCTATGATAGACATACAAAAAATAAAGATAAAGGAATCCAAATTTACATAACAGTAAAGTCATCTATCACAAGGGAAGAGAGTAAGAAAAAAGGAGCAGACTACAGAAAACAAAAATGGCAACAAGTACATGCCTGTCAATTAATTAGTCTACATCTAAATGGTCTAATGCTCCAATCAAAAGATGGACATAAGGTGGATTAAAAAAAAAGACCCATCTCTATGCCTCCAAGAGACTCATTTCAGACCTAAAGACACACATAGACTGAAACTGATGGAAAAAGATATTCCATGCAAATGAAAGTGAAAATAAAAAAGGTGAGGTAGCAATATTTATATCAGACAAAATAGACTTTTTTATTAGTCAGAGGCAGATGTCAGTGATTTATCAGTCTTATATAAGACCCAGTGCTCATGACATCACATGCCCTCCTTAATATCCATCCCTCCATCCCTCCACCCTTCTCCCCTCCAGCAACCCTGTTTGTTTTCCTATGTAATTAAGAGTCTCTCGTGGCTTGTCCCCCTCTCTGATTTCATCTTGTTTTCTTTTTTCCCCTCTCTTCCCTTATGCTTCTCTGTTTTGTTTCTTTATTCTACATATCAGTGAGATCATATGATGATCATCTTTCTAGGATTGACCTGTTTCTCTTACCACAAAATAGACTTTAAAACACACAGTAGCAGGGGCAGCTGTGCAACTCTGGGAAGGGCTAGGTGGGGAGGCAGGTGGCTGCTTGCTGGATACAGCCATATGTCATGTGACTGAAGGGATCCCAAGGGATGCTGGCCCCTCTCCCCTGGCCTGAGCACCCAGCCGGACCCCAGCTATGGGGTGCTGCTACAGCAGTGAGAACAAGTACTCAGATCAGGGCCGAGAGGAGTGGAAGCTGCTGCTGGACCCTAACAGCCCCCTGCCAAAGCCCTCAAAGGAGCGGAAGCCAGCAACCACAGCCTGCCTTCCACTTGCACAGATGGGCAGGCCCTGCTCTCCCCCAGCCTAACTAAGACAGCCAGCAACATCACTGGCATGTCTGCTGTGGACATGGAGCAGCACGTGGATGTGGACGGGGCGAGGCAGTAGAGCACCTGCTTGGCTGTGCTGCAGCAGCCTGACCCTCTGGCAGAAGCTGCCATGGCCGCCATCTCACCAGCCAGCCCCACGCAGTGCTGGCCAGCGAGCCCATCCCCTTCTCTGACTTGCAGCAGGTCTCCGTGAGGGCTGCTTATGCCTACAGTGCACTTTCTCAGATCCCAGTGGTTGCAAAAGAGGAGCTGGTTATACAGATTGGGATCCCGTGAGGAAAAGGATCCTTGAATAGCTCTTCTTCTCTCCCTGCCCCATTTCCATCCTGCTTCCTGTGGCCCCCCAGCCTCTCTGTGGCTCACACAGTACCCTAACATGCTACTAACCACAGAGAAGAGTTTGGAAGAGGGAAGAGTGAGGTTGGAAGCCTGAGCAAATGAGGATGGAGCAAGGGAGGTTAGAATTTGGGACTGGCATTCAAAACCCTGGCCAGGGAGGTGCCTGGGTGGCTCAGTGGGTTAAAGCCTCTGCCTTCAGCTCAGGTCATGATCTCAGGGTCCTGGGATGGAGGCCCACATCGGGCTCTCTGCTCAGCAGGGAGCCTGCTTCCTCCTCTCTCTCTGCCTGCCTCTCTGCCTATTCGTGCTCTCTCTCTTAAAAAAACAAAACAAAACAAAAACCCCTGGCCAGGGATGGGGTGGGGGTCAAAAGGTTAAGGCTTGGTAGGTCTTCACTGTCACTGGAAAAGTGGAAGTACCACTGTAAGGGGGATCCCTAAGGGGCCTATGGGGCCCCCTTCCTACCTTCTCTTGGCCTCACTCCAGTCCCCCTCTCCCTTGACTTGGTGCTCACATGAACCTCACTAGGGTTGGTTACTAAGTATTATTGGCTATATTCCTTACGCTGTACATTACATCCCCATGACTTATTTTATACCTCTTTATCCCCTTCACCTAATTTTTTCCACCCCCGATCCCTCCCACTCTGTTAACTAACAGTTTTTTTTCCTTTATTTATGAATCATTTAAAAAAAGTTGTGTTGTGTTATGTTAGTCACCATACCTCATTAGTTATGATGTAGGGTTCCAAGATTCATTGTTTACATATAACAACCAGTGCTCCATACAAGTCTCCTCTGGTTTTTTTCATTCATTTGTTGCATATTTCTTCATTGATGATTTGCTTTTCCCACTTCTATTTCCTCTCTTCTCTCTTGATGTTCCGATCTTAATTTATACTTTACTTTTTTCACTTACCATATACTGTTTTTGTAATAGAACATTTTATCCACTGTTGAGGAGGCTTAGAAGTGAAGGTGGCATGAATCTAAGTTTGAAGATGAGAATTTTTTTTTTTAAGATTTATTTGAGAGAGAGAGAGAGAGAGAGAGAGAGAGAGAGAGAGCATGCATGTGAGAGCATGTGAGAGCACATGAGGCAGGGCAGAGGGAAAAAGAGAATCTCAAGCAAACTCTCTGATGAGTGCAAAGCCTGGCCCGGGACTCAATCCCAAGACCCATGAGATCATAACCTGAGTGGAAAACCAAGAGTCAAGGTGCCCAACTAACTGAACAACCCATGAGCCTGTGACAGTGAGAAGTAATTTTTAAAATGTCATCTCATTTAATCCTTTCAACAACATTTTAAAGATCCATTATCATGCTCTTTTTGGATGGGGAATCACAGGTTACCCCCTCAAAGCCAGACAACTAAGAAGATGGAACCAAAACTTGAGACCAGGTCTTCCGACTTCATCTCCAGTGTTCTTTCCATTATTCCATACTAACTTCTCCCAGAATTAGCAAGTAAGAAGCCTTCCTGCTGAATCTACCTCTCCCGTTTTGTAAACACAGTAGGTTCTGGTTTGATTATTTAATCTGAATTCAAATGCTTTAATCAGAACTGCACTTTTCAACCCTCCAAAGTGCTCCACCAATCTCGGTGGTCTAATTCCAGGTTGTTTCCCACATTTAGGCTCCCTTCCTACACTTAAGGCTTTTGAGTTTTTGATCTGAAATCGTTCCTTAGATCTCTGTTTTGGACTTCTACTTCAAAAGTCAGGAAGGCTGCTGAAGTCACAGCTAGTGTGTCCACTAGTCTGACTGTAAGAATTAAATAAAAACCTTGAATTTTCCAAAGGAAGAAACCTTTATCCCTTCTTCCTTTTCTTAGCGGATTTTCTTTTTTTTTTTTTTTTTTTTTTTTTGTAACTGAGATTTTATTGGTTGTTTTGAGATTAGTACAGACATTTCAATTTGTACACAATTCTTAACGTACGTACCGAAAATCTAAAAAATCATGTAGTTGTTCTAAAAGATATTCCAGTGACTTTCCAGCTTAAAATTTGGAGGCAAATTTTCCTCTGCAGTATATCAAGTACCAATATCCTCAAATGCTGATACACTGTTACAGTGCTAAGTCCCATTAGTTCACAATTTAATATCATATACACTACATACTCAAATTTTCAATCTTGCACAGCACATTAACAGAGTTACTAGGAAAACTGGACTACCCCGGCCAAGATGTTACAGAGCGCACAAGAATTCTGACAGGGAGAGCCAAGATCTAGGAGTGGTTTTCTTTAGGCAACAATTCTACCAAAACAACATGGGAATAGGAGTAATTTAAAATATTCAAGACTTATGCACGAATGACTCCAAATTGCCATTTAGTATGCTTGGTATTATAGGATATAAAAACTACCCCATCTATG